>JAFNEN010003745.1:0-37583 GCA_019343175.1 Oedothorax gibbosus
GGCGGTCAGGTGCGTAGAATGGCTGAAGTTTGTGATGAGCTGCGACTATTATAAGATGATGTAGATTACTATTAATTATTAGGGTTTAATTATACAAGATATGCATCGTTATAAAGCTTATTGTTTGCTGATCATTTTAGTATAAAGTTTTTTGGTAACTTGTAAGTTTTACCGATTTTTGGGTGATATTCAACAGAGCTCCGAAAAATAGCAACTCTTCACATAGTTGGCGAGTTGGCGAGAGGGGGGGGGGATTGGCGATTGCAATTCTCGAGACGGGGAATCCAAGCGTCAAGGCCTAATGGACATAATACCCCGCCCGAGGAGACCCCCACGCACGCAAGAGACACAGGGCACCAAAACCCGCCGGGAGGAGAGAGCCCAAGAAGACACCCCCAAGGACACCCACGCAGCCCAGGGCAACAAGCACAACAGACCTACCACGCAGCCAGCCCCCCCAGAAGAAAGGCCAGGGATGTCCGGGCGCCTAAACAAAAGAAAAAAGACATCATTAAAAACATTAAAAATATAAAATAAAATACCAGAGAGAGCCGCGACCGTCACCAGGACAAGCCAGACAAACCACCACAAAAACCAAGAACGCCCACACAACACCACCCAAAAAACCAAGAAAGAGCCCCAGCTTTATTAAAAAATATTCATCAATAAAGTACCTGTACAAGTCATCCGATGCCCAAGTTTACAAAACCGGGCACCGGAGAAAAAATAAAATCACAATTCCAAACAATAAAAATATAAACCAAAGGAATAGACAGATATAAATAAAGTAAACAAAATTTAAACATCAGCAGCACTTTTAACTTCAAGGAAAATTATTTAAAATTTTCAACTCAAAACTACTAAACACAACAGACCCCAGGCCGAGCCGAACAAAGGCCGATCCTAGAAGGTCTAGGCAAGGCCATAAAAATTAAATAAAAAATTTAAAATTATTGGTATTATTTGGAACCAAACCCCAAATCCAATGGAGGGGAAAAAAGGTTTTAATAACCAACCTAAAACGCCTCGGCGAGAGGTCCCAGCAACATTACACCATCTTTATCTGTTAATGATGAGCATCAATTATGATGTCCCACACACTCAATAGAATGTTCATTTCCATAGATTCCCACCAATCAAAAAAAAATTTAATATAAACAAGCAAAGTTTTTTTCAGTAGACCTTTTCCATTACAATATATAGTTAAACAATCAGATAGATTCAATAATTTTTTTCAATTTTATTCAAATTAGAAAGCATTAAATACTCAAATTCAATCAAATGTAACACAGTCCAAACAATAAAACTATAAACGAAAGGAATAAAATAGATTTAAATAAGGTAAACAAAAATTTAAACATCAGCAACACTTTAAAGCAAAATATTTAAAATTTTCAACTCAATACTACCAAACACAACAGACCCCAGGCCGAGCCGAAAAAAGGCCGATCCTAGAAAGTCTAGGCAAGGCCATAAAAAATTTATAAAAAAAAAATTATTAATATTATTTGAAACCCCCAAATCCAATGGAGGGGAAAATAAAGTTTTAATAACCAACCAAAAACGCCTCGGCCAGAGGTCCCAGCAACAATAAATTATCTCTATCTGTTAATGCTGAGCATCAATTATGATGCCCCACACTCTCAAAAAAATATTCATTTATTACTCAAATTAGAAGCATTAAATACTCAAATTCAATCAAATGTAACACAGTCATAAAAAAAAGAACAAGCCAAACAGTACAAGTACAAACATCAGGATTACCATTCTCTTCAATCCAATACTATAACTTCTTTCTGAAAAGAAAAAAAAAACAAAACCCGGGACAAACCCAAATAAAAACTAAAAAAGAATTGAACCACCCCCCCAGACTACACCCACCGAATAAAAAAATAGAAAATCTGTAAAGGTGTCTACAAATACATAAAATTTTTTAAATTGGCGACACCGGCAAATCCAAACAAAGTTTATAAAAGGGAAGAAAATTATGCAGCAGTAAATCAATTATTAAAACAAAAACATTAGAAAAGATAAATAAAAAAAAATATTAGTGTCTACCCTTTTTTTTTAGCAAATACAGTTTTAAACATGGGACCCCACCTGTCCAAGGAGGATGAGCACATGGACCTCCAAGCATTTTCCTTTACCAAATTGGTTAATTTTAAGTTGACGGTGCTTCTGTCGCCAAGGGATTTGGCGCTTTTGTTGGGAGCGATAAACAATTTTTTTTGGTGATGCGGCATTTTCTGGTGAAATACGCTGTGGAATCTTTGTTGTTGCTAGGTGGCGCTGGTTATACTTGAGCGGATGTTAGGCGCGTGGGATTTTTTGTTCTAAATTAATTATTGTCCAATCGCAGGCGCTGGTGATATTTGCGCGGAATATAGGTTGCGCGGTTGATATGCGCGTGAGATTTATTTGTATTCTATAAATTACTTTTTGTTCTATCGTCATTTCGTGAGGTTTCGTTTTTCGTTTGCGTTTGGCTTTTGAACATCCGATTATTATGGATGGTGCTTATTTAAATTCGGAATTTTTTGCAAAACTAAATAAATTTATTTTTGATTTACTTTGTAAATTAAAAATTGCCCGGGGCCCCAAACGAGTGTTTAGGCTTTCAATGGGCCCTACAGTACTGCCCCATGTAGGATACTGACGTTTTTTTAGAGAAAAAAAATTGCCCGGGGCCCCAAACGAGTGTTTAGGCTTTCATGGCCAGTACTGCCCCATGTAGTGGCCTAAGTACTGCCCCATGATGGGATCTATGTTTTTTTAGAGAAAAAAACACATTGCCCGGAGCCCCGAAACGCGTGCGTACTGGATAACCATTCCTGTAGCCTTAGTGCGACGATTTTTCAAACGATATTAAACTGGAATCCCACTCGTGTAGCTCTAGTGCGAAAATTTTCAAACAAAACTAAACTGGATTGCCACTCGTGTAACTCTAGTGCGACGAAAATTCAAACAAAACTAAACTGGATTGCAAGTACTAGCCCATTGTGTAGAATAAAGTTTGTTTTGTGTTGCCCAAAGCAAACCAAAACCCCGAGTCTGGTTTATTTTTTCGAAAGTAACTAGGGTTACTGCATCGGCGTAAAGGAATCTGACAATGGGGAAACACGCGAGTTTCGCCAAGTTGTTGTTGTTTTTTAGGCCAAATCCCTTGGCGACAGAAGCACCGTCAACTTATTATTTACCACCAAATTAATATATCTCTTATAGAGAGCCCGAGCTTTTCTATAAGCAAAAGCAGAATCATTAATAGCATTTACCGGAAAATAATGAGATTTAGCATATTTAAATCTCTTATATAAGGCTGTAACCCTGTCTCTCCCCGTCCCAAGGCCCCCAGTCCATCAACTAAAAACCTTTCTCCTGTTTTTGGATCTACGTTTAATATTTTAAAGGCTAAATTAGAAACGGTAGTAATCAAAAGGTTAAATAAAATTTTTTTTAAATCATCACGATTGTCTATCTTACTCAACTGCAAGGGTAAATCCTCAATACAAGTTTTAAATTTTGATAGAAATCTCCCAATGTGATATTTAGTTTAAAAAAGAATTCATCTGAATTATCAGAAATACTACCTAAAGAGAAAGTAATATACTTATGATCTGAGTTACTTTCCAGATTCAAAACCATCCAGTCAGAAACAAATATAACAAAAGCTGGTGTAGTAAATGTTAGATCAGGGTTACCAGCGGCCTGGGAAGAGAAGAAAGAGGGTCCACAACTAAAGTCGATTAATAAAGTAAGGTTTTTAAAATAAAATCAATAAGGGCATCCCCCCTCCAGTCATTGATAGAATAACCCCAGGAGATATTCTTACAATTAAAATCTCCCATTAATAGAAAATCACCTCTAGTAAAATCGATATCAGAAAATTCATCAATTTGATCATGGATATCCCCATGAGGTCTAAAATAAATTGATGCAATTATTAATTTGTAGCCAGAATAATCAATCTCTACAAAAACAGAAGAAAATGATGAAAATAAATAATTTACAATTATATTTGCATTACTAACAACAATCTGAGAATTACCATGACTGGAGGAGAACACTCTGAAATTACCCGGCCAGGCGATGGGCGCCCCCCCGGACAGGTAAGGGTCCTGAAGACAAACTAGATCTAAGCCGGTGTCATCAATAAATGTTTGTAAGGAGTTATGGGCTACCAGGGAGTGGTTCAAATTAATTTGAGCGCAGCGCGTGATCAAGCATAGCCAGTCCGCTCCCGAACTCTATCTTTTTCTCTTACAAAACATGGGCAATCTAAGTCCCCGACAAAGTGCTCCTCCGAACTTGGAAATTTTAGGTATTTATTTCTAGCAACACAATGTGTACAAGAGGGTTCACAGTTACCTTCGTGTTTTGATTTTCCACATTTGTAGCATAAATCAATATTTTTATTACAGTACTTTGCTGTGTGTCCAAAGTTAAGGCATTTTCTACATAGTTTAACCGATATAAATTCCTTAATGGGACATGAAATTAAATCAATGTACAAGTTCCCAAAGGCATTAACTGTTTTAAACAAATAGGAAAGAATTTCCAAAACCCAGTGTGACCCGAACCAAATTTTGACTAAGTTGGAATACCAAACAGGACCTTAATGTCACTATCTTTAAAAACATCACTATTTAATATAAGTTTATCAATAAGCTCCTCCTTGTTTTTCACAGGAGTGAATTTGATAATAAATTTTGGATTTAACTTTTTAGGTACAAAAAACTTCAAATCGGTATATTTTGCATCTGTAATAAATTCTAAAAAACAATCCAAATCTGATTGAGAACAAAACAGGATTTTAACACCAGTGTTCAATTTTATAAAGTTATCAATTCGAATCAAGGAATTCCTAACCTGGCAAAATTTCAACAAATCAGTTTTAATAGTATTTAAAAAGTCTTTACCTTGGTATTGGAGAACAATTTCGTAAGCAGATGGGGAAATCCCACCCGCAGATTGGAGATCAGCCCTGGAACCAGAGGAATCAAGGGCAAGAGCCCCCGACGAAGTAGCCCGGGCAGGGAAACCTTCAGCAAGAGAGTTAATCTTTTCGGTCAGGGGGGCCACCCAAGAGGGTGCCACAGTAGTAGAAGTCATCAGTTTTTCAAAATTCTGTAGCAAAGAAGTTTCCCGATCCCGGATAGAATCAACAAGCTTAGCCTCATGGGAACGTCCTTCCTGTACCTCAGCTAAGAAATTCTTATACTGCAACATAATTTTGTGTTCTTCAGCAGCCTTAGATAAGCACCTCTCCGTTGAAAGCTTAAGTTCCGCAACACCCTTAGAAATAGCCTCAGTCAAAGGTTGCACGGCTGTTGAAAGATGTTCATCAAAATCCCTTCTGAGTTGTGCCACCACATCACCCCGCGCCTCTAGTTGATTAATGCGGCTCACAAGTTCTTCAGATTGTTTCATGAGCTCTGAATTGGTGTTAGTCAATAAAACAATTTCCTGCCTATCGTCAAAAGACGAATCGAGAGAAGCTTTTTGTTTCAAGTCCTCAACCTCCACAATCAATTTAGCATTTTGATCCTTAAGATATTTGTCTTTTTTGGCCAAGTTAACCAAGAAGTTCAAAAGAGGTCCGATGAATTTACCAGTCATTAGATTTTGCAATCCATATCCAATTCTCTGATCACGAATTTCAGAAAGCCAATCGAGTAGCTCATTTAAAGTACCGCAAATACCAACAAGCTCGGGATCTGCAGAAAGAGATTTAACCCAAGCCTCAAGGACATCACAAGATTTAGGAGTCTCTACTTTGTTAAACTTTTTATAATCCTCAGAGTTTTTAATCCTCTGTAGGGCAGAATCTTGGCCTTTCTGTGACATGGCAGATAAATAGAATTAGATTCACAGCCTATAAAAAAGTTCAATGCATGGAACAACCACCAGTGCGCAAACAAAAGGATCTCCAACAACTACTACGCAACACGAAAATCTCAACCAATAATGACGATATTTTGTTCCACGGAAAAAGCTCAGAGCCACCACTCAAAATTTAGTTAATAGTTATAATATTTTATAGTAATATTGATATGCGCATCCAAAATTATAATTTCTAAAGAACTGCGCAGCACCCAAAGCAAGTAAGTCCAAGCGACCACCGAGGCAGCAACTCTAAACTTCAATAGCAACCCCAAAAAACCGCCAACAAAAAGTCTCAACACGTAGCTTCCACGCATGCCCGAAAGTTGACCGATGATAAACCACGTGACAAGGGCTCAAGACACGTGATCAGCACTGACCAATCCCCATCGGGGAGGCCGGCAAGATGGATGCACACAGGAAGAAGCCCAAAATTGAAGACATGAGTAAAAAATTCAAAGTCAAAAATCTCGATAAATATAACTTCAAAGTTAAAATAAAAAGGTTCAATCTTAACAGTTTTCAACAGGGAACAACTCAGGAACAATTATTCATTCGTCAAGCACCGATTAAAGAACTTTATCAATCTGGTATGGGAATGATAACAACTACGCAACGGAATTTTCAAACAGTTATAAAGTCAGATTATAAGCATTTTGAAACACAAGACTTACATGAAGATGAACCGGAAGTAATTCTTAATAAATGAGCACGATTCGGTTAATAATTTTCAAGTTTTAAACATATTTTTTCAGATTTTAGTCGGGAGCGAACAAAACATGTTGTCAACACATTCTTGCGCGTGCGCAGATGGGGGGGGGGGGGATTGGCGATTCCTCACCCAAGACGGGGCCAACTGGTAAATGTTTCAACCTTCAGTTGTTGGCTTACCCCGCCTGGGAAAAATGCCCCACCAGAAAGAGGGCGAACAGGCAAACCAAACCCATGGGAGCGGGAGAGCCCGAAGACCCCCCCCACGGACACATGCAGGTCCAGTCCACCACAGACACCACGGACCCACCCACCACCAGTCCCCCCAAGAGGGGACACCGGGGAAAGATCTGAGGAAAAACTAGTTAATATTATGAGTTGAGTTTATGGCTATAAATTGAAATTTAACTCAGCCATGGGTTGGAGCCCTGAGGCTCGCTCCCATGCCGGTCCTAAGCCCGGAGAAATGAGGAAGGTTGAGTGAGGGGTGGAGGGGATTGGCGATTGAAAAACCCAGGACGAGGCGACCAAGTAACAAAGACTCTATGGCCATTAATGCCCCGCCCGGGAAAAATTGCCCCAACACCAAAAGGCACCAGGAACCCAAACCCGCCGCAACGGGAGAGCCCAAGAAGAAACCCCCAAGGGCGCCCGCGCAGCCCAAGACACCAGGCACAGCAGACCCGCACGCAGCGAGCCCCCAGAGGAAAGGCCGGGGAAGTCCGAGCGACCTAGAAAAGAAAAAAGAAAATGTAAGTATAAAACAAATAAAAAAAAATTGGCGATTGCAATTATCCGCCATGAACGAGGAATTTCTAGTAAGCGTGAGTCATCATCTCGCGTTGATTAGGTCCCTGGCCCTTGTCCACACTGCCCGTCGCTATTACCGATGAATATTTTAGTGAGGACTTCGGATTGGCTGTCGATTTGGCTTTCGGGTCGAGCCGACGTGCCGAAAAGATGCCCGAACTTGGTCATTTAGAAGAAATAAAAGTCGTAACAAAATACCCGTCGGTGAACCAGCGGGTGGATCATTATCAAACCTTTCGTCGCGATCGAGAGAAGTAGGTGAATCTCCTCGGTCTTCCGTCTGCCCGGATGGGGCCGAGAAACCGGTGCCGGTAGTCGGGCATAGTAGGGTGCCCGGCGAAAGTGCCACTTTGAACGGATATAAGACGCCGAACCTATGGTGTACCTGATTCCCGGCCGCGAGACGGCAAGAGGGAGGTCCCTCGTCCCTCGAGGACGCGGGGGCTAGGTTTGAAGATCGGTGTCGGCCCCTGACGTTGACGTCCGCGACTTCGGATGATGGGGTTTTTGAACGCGCTGCGATCCCTCGAGTGGGTGTTCTGCGTCGAGTTGCCGTGCACGTGGCTAACTCCGCAACCCGCTCGGCGTCCTATTCCCTGGAAGGGAGGTAGTAGTCGATGTCCTTCTAGCTGACAAGGGAGTTCCCGGCCTAAGCCGGATTGCACGTACCATGGAGTCTTGAAGGTTCGTCGGTGGCCGCTTCCCCTACGGAGAGAAGTGGTTCCTGAACATTTTCTTTGAACGCAATACGATGAACGCCCTGGTGACGGGAATCAAAACTCTGACAACTCTAAGCAGTGGATCACTCTGCTCACGGGTCGATGAAGAACGCAGCCAGCTGCGAGACTTGGTGTGAATTGCAGAACACATTGAGCATTAACTTTTTGAACGCGCATTGTAGCCTCGGTTCTGCCCGGGGCCTCGCCTGTCTGAGGGTCGGATAAAACTTACCGAGGAAGGTTCTCCTTCCCATTGACCGCTCCGACTTCACAGTCGCCGGTTTAAAATCTCACGAGTGTTCTACGTCCTGTCGAAGAAGCGTTGCCGCGGTGCATGTCTGTCTGGGCGGAGGGAACGGCTATTTCTCTTCCCGTGGGATGGATCTACGTGCAATGCAAAGAACGACGATTGACGAGACGCTCGCCAGTTTAACGGAGTATTTAAGGTGCCTCGAGAGGGTGTGCGTTTGAGTTGCCGTGTGCGTGGCAACTCCGCTGCTCGCTCGGTGCCGACAAGGTGCCTCGAGAGGGTGTGCGTTAGAGTTGCCGTGTGCGTGGCAACTCCGCTGCTCGCTCGGTGCCGACAAGGTGCCTCGAGAGGGTTTGCGTTGAGTTGCCGTGTGCGTGGCAACTCCGCTGCTCGCTCGGTGCCGAAAGGTGCCTCGAGAGGGTTTGCGTCGAGTTGCCGTGTGCGTGGCAACTCCGCTGCTCGCTCGGTGCCGCTTGGATGTGATGCGGAGACTTTCGGCGTGGGTGTTCAAGAGTGACCGTGCGCGTGGTCACTCCGCCTCCCTTTTGTCGCCGCGTCCGACTCCGCGTGGAAGTGGGTCCGCGTTACTGAATTACTCCTGCCACGTGCAGTATACCCTATGTCGACCTCGGATCAGACGAGATAACCCCCGGAATTTAAGCATATAAATAAGCGGAGGAAAAGAAACCAACAGGGATTCCCTTAGTAACGGCGAGTGAACCGGGAGAAGCCCAGCGCCGAATCCCCCGCTCGCAAGGGCGTGGAGAAATGTGGCGTTTAGGAGTGAGCGTGCCGGAGACGGACTCTGCAGCAAGTTCCCTTGACCGGGGCTGTTGCCCAAAGTGGGTGCGAGTCCCATAGCTGCTAGGTTCTATCCGGATGTGATCTCATTGGAGTCGGGTTGCTTGGAAGTGCAACCTTAATCGGGTGGTAAACTCCACCTAAGGCTAAATACTTCCGTGAGACCGATAGCAAACAAGTACCGTGAGGGAAAGTTGCAAAGAACTTTGAAGAGAGAGTTCAAGAGTACGTGAAACTGCTTAGAGGTAAACGGGTGGGCCCTGGAAATCCTGTGGTGGGATCATTCAGTCGGGGTGTCGCGTCGCAGGCTGGGCATGCATTATGGTACCCGTGAGGGGGTCGGCTCGGCTAGCGTTGCGTGGCAAACCGACGCATTTGTTTCCCATCCGAAGGACGCCGCAACCGTCTTGGTGGACGGTCTTAAGAGCGAGAAACGGAAGGTGGCCGGAGGCTGCATTTGTGTGTCGCCGGTTGTTAGCCATCTTGCAGGACGGCCCGTCCGCCGACCGTGGTAATAAAGAGGCCCGGCTGGGCTTCGTCGTCTCCTCCTTGCGTAACGAGCTATACTAGCAGTCGCAGGGGTTCGTTGAGAGGTGCGTTCGCACGAAGCGAGTTCGTGGCAAGCATCGCTCCGTCTCCGTTGGTGATGCGAGGCTCGTGGGAGTGATTGACGGTTTGCGGCGAGTAGATCGGTCACCCACCCGACCCGTCTTAAAACACGGACCAAGGAGTCTAACATGTGCGCGAGTCAATGGGTCTTGAATAAGCCCGGCGGCGAAATGAAAGTACAGGCCGGCGGAGGTCGGCCGCATTCGGGATCCCCGTTCCCTCGCGGGCGGGGCGCACCGGAGACCCGCCGCGTTCCACTTGTGGAAGTAGCGGAGTTTGAGCGCACACGTTGGGACCCGAAAGATGGTAAACTATGCCCGGACAGGACGAGGCCAGAGGAAACTCTGGTGGAGGTCTGTAGCGGTTCTGACGTGCAAATCGATCGTCAGATCTGGGTCTAGCGGCGTAAGACTAATCAAACCATCTAGTAGCTGGTTCCCTCCGAAGTTTCCTTCAGGATAGCTGGTGCTCATTGAATTCAGTCTCATCTGGTAAAGCGAATGATTAGAGGCTTTGGGGCCGAAACGATCTCAACCTATTCTCAAACTTTAAATGGGTGAAAAGTCCGCCTTGCATGACTGAAGGCCGGACGAGACAGGATGAGAGTGCCCAGTGGGCCACTTTTGGTAAGCAGAACTGGCGCTGTGGGATTAACCAAACGCCCGGTTAAGGCGTCCGATGCGAGACGCTCATGAGACCCCATGAAAGGTGTTGGTTGCTCTAGACAGTCGGACGATGGCCATGGAAGTCGGAATTCGCTAAGGAGTGTGTAACAACTCACCGACCGAAGCAACTAGCCCTGAAAATGGATGACGCTCCAGCGTTGGGCCTATACCGGGCCGCTACGGCAGAGCTTCCCTCGTGGAGGTTTACGCCGCAGTGAGTAGGAGGGTCGCGGTGGCGTGCGTTGAAGGTTCCGGGCGTGAGCCCGCCTGGAGCCGCCACCGGTGCAAATCTTAGTGGTAGTAGTAAATACTCAAGTGGGAACCTTGAGGACTGAAGCTGGAGAAGGGTTCCATGTGAACAGCAGTTGAACATGGGTCAGTCGGTCCTAAGGGATCGGAGAAATCCGTTCCGAAGTGTCTGCCGAAATGCAAACACATGCTCGTGTTTGTCTCGCTGCCGACCGAAAGGGAATGGGGTTAATATTCCCCAACCCGGACACGGAGATAGGTCCTTCGGGACCAAGTGCGGTAACGCAACCGAACTCGGAGACGTCGACGGATGACCCGGGGAAGAGTTATCTTTTCTTTGTAAGAGTTCGTGTCCCTGGAATCGGCTCGTCCGGAGATAGGGACGCTAATCTCGTAAAAGCACCGCGTCTCTTGCGGTGTCCGGTGCGCCTCTGTTGGCCCTTGAAAATCCGAGGGAGATAGTGTAATTTTCGTGCCGGTCCGTACCCATATCCGCAGCAGGTCTCCAAGGTGAACAGCCTCTAGTCACTAGAACATAGTAGGTAAGGGAAGTCGGCAAGTTCGATCCGTAACTTCGGAATAAGGATTGGCTGTGAGGGCCGAAGTATGGTGGCTGCTCTAATACGTACAACACCCAGACTAGTACTAAAGTCTTTTACATACGATTTGGCACCCGCGCATCGCACCCAGAGGGGTTGGATCTAGAGCGAAGGACGCACAAAATAGGCGTCCCGGAGAATGCTCCGGACCGGATAGGCCTCGTCGCCAGGGTAGCCTGTCACAGTCTGGACAGATGTACACCCCGGCTAAAGTTGCCCACCGACGCGCGTGGTACGAACGGTATCGTTGCATCGACTAGACGGGATTCTGACTTAGAGGCGTTCAGTCATAATCCCACGGATGGTAGCTTCGCACCACTGGCCTCTCGACCAAGCACATGAACCAAGTGTCCGAACCTGCGGTTCCTCTCGTACTGAGCAGGAGTTACTATCGCAACGACGAGTCATCAGTAGGTTAAACTAACCTGTCTCGCGACGGTCTAAATCCAGCTCACGTTCCCTATAAGTGGGTGAACAATCCAACGCTTGGCGAATTCTGCTTCGCAATGATAGGAAGAGCCGATATCAAAGGATCAAAAAGCAACGTCGCTATGAACGCTTGGCTGCCACGAGTCAGTTATCCCTGTAGTAACTCTTCTGACACCTCTTGCATAAAACTCGTAAAGTCAAAAGGATTGATAGGCCCTGCTTTCGCAGTCCGTATTCATACTGAAAATCAAGATCAAGCGAGCTTTTGCCCTTTTGCTCTACGCGAGGTTTCTTTCCTCGCTGAGCTCGCCTTGGGACATCTGCGTTACCTTTTGACAGATGTACCGCTTCAGCCAAACAACCCACCTGAATCTGTCCTCGGAGCGGATCGCGCGCTACAAGGAGGCAGCGCGCTTGGGGCTAGAAGCGTGATCCTTACGGGTCGCTTTCCGCTTAACCGAGTAAGTAAAGAAACGATGAAAGCAGTGGTATTTCACTGACGGTGCAAGCACCTCCCACTTATACTACACCTCTCATGTCTCTTCACAAAATCAGACTAGTGTCAAGTTCAACAGGGTC
The DNA here is from genome assembly GCA_019343175.1 of Oedothorax gibbosus. NCBI lineage: Eukaryota > Metazoa > Arthropoda > Arachnida > Araneae > Linyphiidae > Oedothorax > Oedothorax gibbosus. Next base: position 12,302 of record JAFNEN010003745.1, read on the forward strand.
TTCTTTCCCCGCTGATTTTTCCAAGCCCGTTTCCTTGGCTGTGGTTTCGCTAGATAGTAGATAGGGACAGGGAGTGGCCGCACACCCGGCCACCAATAAGGTTATAGCCACCAAGGCCTAGGGGTGTCGGAAATACTCTATCCACCACAGCGAAGCCACGGCCAGGGGCGCGGACGAGGAGAGACCAGCGGGACCAGAAGGCCCCGAACTTTATTAAAAATCTTAAATAAACAATACAGGAACATGACACAACAAAACAAACAACCAAACATATTTACATAGTGTTTTCGGGCAAAGCCCTGCCGACCATGGGACCAAGCCCATCCAAACGCAGACAATAGGCGCGCAACATCCGTGGAACACAGCAGATTAGATAGTAAACACTGTACAAGATTAAATCAGGAGGATAAAAGATTAACATAAATATGGAACCGACAGACAAATCAATAAAATTCACAATATAAGGATAAAAACAAGACACACCAATGATAAAAGCAGGCAAAGCATCACAGACGCGCTAATTCCGTGAAGCCCAGTTAGTAAAATAGTAAACATTGTAGGATAAAATATACATTAGTACAAATCAGGGGGATAAAATTCAGACAAAACCAGAAAATTGACAAGAAACACAGCATAGAAATACAACATAAGACACACTAGTAGTAAGGTTAGAGCAGAATATCATTACATGAGGTTACAGACAAAACGGGCTGAGCCCACCTGTGAAACTGAGTTATATGAAAAAGAACATACAGAACATGACCTGTTTGTTTCGACGGGGGACCCGGGTAGTTATATACAGGCTGAACAGAAGAAAACAGGAGAGCATTTTAAGATAGGTCAAAGACCCAGTGTACGGGGGGTAACTGAGAACTATTGCGAAAATTACTGTTGGGACAAACGAAGCAAATACCCGGGCAAGTTACAGTCAGGCGGAGATCAGGACATTGGGTCAGAGGGATGAAGCCCCTCACACAGTACTAAAAATAAATGAATATTCTCTATTAAGTTCATTATAGATTTCTTTTACTTTTTCAATTTGGAATTTACTTCTATCAATTCTTTTATAATAGTCTAAGGGAGTCTCCACCGTTCTCATTTTAATAACCCTCCTGCTAAAATAGCAGGAGGTAGACAGGTAATGCTCAGGTGATCCCAGCATACCGCAGACACAATTAGGGTTGTCGACTTTTCCTATTTTGTGCAGGAACGATGGAAAGCTCCCGTGACCTGATATGAAATAGATAAGGACCTGATTTTTAAAAGTTAACTTATTAGTTATTTTATTGAGAATATTGTGGACCCTTCTACCTTTGTCCGAGGAGTCCCATTCCCTCTGCCATTCTTTGTCAGCTTCCTCCTTCAAGCATTTCTTAACGAAGGAGGGTGGCAGTTTTACCTGACAGTCAGTCCCCCGTTCAACGGCAGCCCCGGCCAAGGCATCGGCCACCTCGTTTCCAAATAGTCCTATGTGTGCCTTGATCCAATATATATAAATGTTCTTATTTGGTAGATCGGTACACAGGTTTCTTATAGATTTTATTATAGGCGACTTCGGGTACAGGGCATTTAACGCCGTCACAGAGGACATACTGTCTGAATATATGTCGATGTTTTTATAAGGGGACTTTAAGAACCATTCTACTGCCTTATGAATGGCCATGGCCTCCGCCTGAAAAACTGAATTATGTGGCTTTAGTTTATGTTTCTCCACCAGAACTTCTCTTCCACCTGAAAATATAACAAGTCCCGCACCAACCCCTACCTCCGTTTTACTGCCGTCAGTAAAGGCGGTTAGGTCCGAGATACTTTGATTCAAAGACTCAGGGTGGGACCAAGCCAAGTATCAAGACTCTGTGGCAACCCCTGTCCCACCCGAGAAGTTGGGCCCCCACCACCAAAGAAGCAAACAGGCAACCCACCCCCGGAGAAGGAGAGAGCACCAGAAGAAGCCCCCAGCGCAACACGCCAGCCCCAGGGCACAGGCACCACAGACCCGCACCGCCGCCAGCCATCCAAGAAGAAACGCCAGTATTTAGATGTGTCAACAAGAAAAATCCAAAAGTCAATAATATTCTGAAGATCCGAGCGCCACCGAAGGCCAAAGCCCCGCCCGCCACCAGAACAAACCACCAGACCACCACAACAGCCAGCAGCGGCCACACAGGACCACCCCCGAAACCAAGAAAGAGCCCCCAACCAGCCAAGCCCCACCGCGCCAAGCCCGGCAAAGCCCGCCGCGTCGAGCAATTTATTAATAAAAATATATACAAATTCACAGATTTCATTCTTACAGGTCATCCGACGCCTAGGTTTACAAAACCCGGCGCCGGAGAGTTGATCAGTAACTGGAGTTCCATAACTATTGCTCCATAAAAAAGTTGTAACCAACTAAACATAAAACAATGCAAAGTCTCTACTCTAGCAAAAGTATTATAAAATCAAATCAAAACAATCTTGAAGATTTATAAGACATCCACTGCAATTTCTTACCCAACAAATATACTTCTATAGTTATAAATATTTTAAACTTTAAAGATAATTAAGTGATCTTCACAACCTCTAGGCAAGATAATCAAAATAATCAATGTTAACAATACATAAAAAGAAACAGAGTTAAAGAATAAATTTTAGCTTAAGAAAACAATTTTACTAATGAAGACAAAGATAATAATAAATTTGATCAACACCAGGCTGAAATGCCGATCCTAAAATAAATTTAGGCAAGGCGATACTAAGTAGGGTTAACCCATAAATTGCAAAACAATCACAGCCTTCTCTTAGGAGAGGCAAAAAGAGACCCTTTCCAAAAATGATTCTCCTAGTGTTAACCAAGAATAAAAGAAAATAACCCGATTAAAAATCCCCATTAAGCCAAAATTAAATAAATAAAACATTTTCCCTAGATCAAACCTTATGTAAAAATCACAATTTTCAACAAAAACATCCAATTCACAAACAACTCGTTATATAATAGATTTAGCACAAAGATAGAGAATTTGCAGTCAGCAGTCCAAGATATAATTCAATTAACAAAAGATTGGTAATTGGTGACCCCTGGAACATAAAATATACAACAATCCAAGTTTGCTGTAAGGTCATCCATAGAAGGGGAATAAAAGGCATTCAATCATAATAAAAATTTAAAGTACAAAAATGTCAATCTAACTCAAACTTCATACAAAATTAAAGTACAGTCTAATGACATATATTCTTTGATACCAAAAGTAAAACTACACCAAATTTATTCGAGATGTAACTAAGTACTAATTTATTCCAAAAAGTCGGTGAGCGAAACCGACCCCCCTAAAATTTTATTTCTAATAACCTTATTTGTACCCCAAATCCAAACAAAAATAAACAATAACCATACAACTGTGTCATCACACCGTGGCACGCCGATCTTAAACCTAGTTTAAGCAAGGCAATCACAAGCCATTGGGACTTAGTCCTTACAAAACAAAACAAAAAAAAAAAGCCTCATCCTCGGAGAGGCACGGAGTGGAAGTAATGAAGATTCCAAGGGTGATGACATACCAACTAATTTATGACAAAATTTCCCTTACAACAAAAGGTTTAAAAGATAATATTACTAGGTTATCAACACAACATTGCCCTTATCCGGGGCCACAATTAATCAATGTTTAAAAGTACAATACATAACTCCATAAATACTAAACTTAACAAAATTTTTATAGAACAAGCTCCAATACAAAGAACAAAAACACCTCCTTCTTTCTGAAAAACAACAAAACAAAAACTAACCGGGACAAATCCCAACAAAACCATAAGGAAAAACAAAGAAACCCGATCACTCCCCACACAAAATATACTCAATCTAGCACACAATAAAATACATTAAAATACATTACAAGACTCACGATTGACCCAAAAAGACTAGCACATCATAGTAAAATAAAAACAATTTAATTATTCCTAATAAAATCCCCAAAGTCGTCCTTTATTTTAGAAGCGATCTTAAGGCATTTCTCCAGTCTGGTGACAGAAGAGGGGTTTCTTAGAACCGAAAGGATCCATGTTTCCCGTGGTCGTCCGAGGGCTCAACTAAATGAAATTCTTTTGTATAAAGACACGAAAAAACATAGTGGGCCGGGTCACCATCAACATTACCCAAACACGGACAGTATGGGGATCGAACAATTTTAAACCTAAAAAGATAACTTAAAAATGGTCCATGGCCCGTTAAAAAGTAAACAATAAATCTATTTTTAATTAAAAATTTAAATGAAGGATGCCGAAGATAGGCAAAGGTCAACCTCCCCGTGGAAGCCTCTTCCCAATACTTGTTCCAATCTCCCAACAGTTTGTTTTTAAGCACTAATTTCAGTCGTGATATAGGATAGGGGATAACTTTTGGGACTCCCACGGAGGAGGCGATCTTCGCCCAAACATCGGCAAACTCATTACCTTCAATGCCAATATGGGCTTTAACCCAAGAAATGTTATAAAATGACCTATAAGTTTTTAACCTTGATTTAATTTCAGAAACCAACTTAGTGGATTTTTTGGTGCTAGAAAGGGCGGAAATGGAGGAAAGACTGTCAGTAAAAATATTAACAAACGCATTATTTGAAAAGGCCCAACTGACAGCAAAATCAATCGCTGCCAGTTCGGCCTGAAAGACTGAGTTAAAGGTGCTTAATTTAAAAGTAAAAATCTTATGAACATTATTAGTCTCGGGCTCAAAAATACACACCGAAAAACCAACCTTCTCATCCATTTTGGACCCATCAGTGTAAATATTAAAAATTTTAGTGCCCGCGGGCGGCCCCAGGGAAAGATCAAAAGGAGAAAGATCTAAAACCCGAAGCAAAAAAGGTACCTCTGTCACCAGCTGGACTGAGTCCATAAAATTAACCGGGGGGAGAGGAAGGGGATCTTCGGGAAAAACCCGGAGTGTCGACATCTCAAACTTAAGTGATAATGACCGAATTGATAAGTGAAGTGGAGGAACACCCGCTAGCACACAGAGAGCGCTCGAGGCAGTGGTCTTGTATGCACCCAAAATTTTCAAAAGAAAAACCCTTTGAACAGAAAACAATTTTTTAATATGAAAACCCGTTAAATATTTACCCCAAACACCAGCCCCGTAGCAAATAATTTTCTCGATAACTGTTAAATACCAAAGCTTAAGAAGGTCTCTGTCCGCGCCCCAATTAAAACCTATAATTTTATTAAACCCATTAGAAAAAGAAACACATTTATTGAATACATCGTTTAAGTGGGGAACAAAATTGTTGTTAACATCCAAAGTGATACCAAGGTATTTAATAAAGGTAACAACAGCAATGGAACAACCGTCTATCCTAAAAATTGGGGGGCGAGACAGAGCCCCAGAAGCTGTCTTTTGAATCCTAATCCCCTTTTTAATGTAAACCAGAGCTTTGGATTTAGCCGCTGAAATATGTAACCGAAGACCAATAAGAACAAGATGAATTTCAGCCAAGATACCATTAATTTTATCCTCAAGCGCCCTCCGGGTGTCACCGGCCCCCACAAACGCAATATCGTCAGCAAACGCCTGTATAGAAACAGTGGGGGAGTTGAGATCAAGAACCGAATTGATATAAATTAGCCAAAGCACAGGTGCTACCACGGAACCTTGTGGTGCTCCCCTAAAAATTTCTCTCTCGATCTCAACTCCATCACCAACAAAAATAACAGACCTATTCATTAGATAAAAAGACAAAAATGAAATGATATAGTCGGGGAAATTAAATCTAAAAAGAATATCAAAAAGAACCCCCCAGTCCATGTTATCAAAAGCGGCCTTGATGTCAATTGACACCATGGCCGTGAAATTATTGTTAAGTTGCGATAATTGAATGGAAGAGAGGAGACTGTGGACAGCTAGTTCACAGCTCCTCCCCTCCCGAAAGCCAAATTGAGAAGGGTGCAGAAAGGACCGCTCGCCCATCCAAAAATTTAAACGATTAACTATAATTCGCTCCAGAATCTTCCCCAAAGTTGGGAGCAGACAGATAGGCCGATATGAGGTGGTGGACGAGGGGTCCTTGCCTGCCTTTAACAAAAAGAAAACCTTTCCCCTTGTCAAACAGGGAGGAAAAAACCCAAGACGTAAACATTTATCAAAAACATTCACTAAAAAATCCGGGTCAACCCCAAAAATCCCCTTCCAAATCAAATAGTCAATGTTATCCAGGCCGGGGGCTTTGCCCCCACCTAGATTATTAAAAATAGGATTCAGCTCCTCAATGGACAACTTAAAGTAATCATTGCATGAAACTCCCTGGGGACATGAAAATCCCTGGTTAGTTGTACAAAAGGCAGTATTGATTAAGGATAAAATCCTATCATGAAAAGATGCATTAACATCATCTCCCCTAACAAGAATATCCCTATTTTTAATTCTCTTATTAAAAGCTGAGCAAAAAACAGACCCCCACTTGTCTTTGGTATTGTTACACAGATTTTGCCAGGCCACGTTCTTAGCATGGTTAATAGACCTCTTATAACCAGCCCTAGCCTTCTTATATAACAAAAGTAGACCATTAAATTGCTCTGTAGAACAACCTCTAGCTTTAGCGTTTCTCATTCTCTTATACATGGCTGTAACCCTCTTTCGCTCCACCAGCAAATCACTGGTGTACCAATTAAAAACCCTATCTTTGTCTTTTTTTTTCCTATTGTTTTAAAAGCAACTTCTTACATTTCTATTAGATCATTAAAAAAAGAGTCCAAATCAGATGCATTGGAGGCAATTCCCAATTGAAATGAGAGTGACGGAATTAATTTTTCAAACTTATTTAAAAATTTACCAATTGGATACTTAGTTTTAAAGTAGAACTCATTAAAATCAGCTCCATCTCCAGCAAGATTAAACAAAATGTATCGATGGTCACTGTTGGATTCAATATCTAAGATTTGCCAGTTAGAAATACTTGGAAATAAAGCTGGAGATGCAATGGTTAAATCTGGGTTCCCCGATGCCCTGGTGGAGACGAAAGAGGGCCCGAAGGAAACATCATTTGCTACTGTAAGACCTTGGCCTAAGAAGAAAGAAGCAAGGGCATTACCCCTCCAATCATTTTCCCGGTACCCCCACAATGTATTCCTTGAGTTGAAATCTCCCAACAAAAGAAAGTTTTGGTTTAAAAAGTTTATCTCCTCCAGCTCACCAATCTGCTCAAAAATATCCCCGTGAGGACGAAAGTAAATCGAACCCAGGATAAAACAGTGTCCCTGGTATTTAATAACAATAAAGACCGTTGAGCGGGAGGAGAAGAAGAAAGTAGCCGATATTTCAGGGTTATTAATAAGTATTTGGGAGTCTCCCTCATTTGAGGAAAATACCCGAATGTGCTTTGGCCAGGTCATAGGGGCTCCCTTAGACAGGTAGGGGTCCTGAATACACACTAAGTCAAGCCGTGAGTCATCAATGAAAATCTGTAAAGAGTTTTGTGCCGTTAGGGAGTGATTCAGGTTGATCTGTGCGACCTGCGTCTTAAAAACAACAACGCAGATCACTAAGGAAAAAAAAAACAAAAGTAACACTAAATAAACAATAGGCAACTGCCTAGATGCGAGGGCGGCCAATTACCCTTTGTCCACCCGCTCTCTCAAAATATCTAACTCCCTTTCCCAAAGTGGACATTTGGGAGTCCCCGCGAAATGCATCTCACATGATTTGATCGTCATGTTTTTGTTTTTCATTTTACAATTATAACAGTTTGTTTGGTCACATTCTCCATCATGTGCCTCCTCACCACATCTATAACACAGATTAAGGGGAGATTTGCAAAATTTCTTTGAGTGACCGTACTTTAAACATTTTCTGCAAAATCTAAGTGAATCAAAATCCAAAATCTTACAGAAGTAGATACTTTGATTATTGTTTTTATTAATATTAAGGTGCAGTGTGGCCGGGACCACAGTAGGATCTATGTCCATCTTTTTATTGGTGGATTCGATGTCCCCGGTGGAAATATATTGATTATTAAGAAAAATTGAGATATTTCTGTATTTTATATTAAAAATTTGAGTTTTCTTATGCAGAGTTAAATCTATTGGTAATATTCCCGATAGGACAAAGAGCGCCTCGTTTGAGGTAGATTTATAACATTTTAAAATCTTAATTAGACAGAGTCTCTGTATGGACCTGAGCCTACGGATACCATGGCAATTAAGTCGAGAGTACCAGACTTCGCAGGAGTAGGATATCCTGGGTTCTATCACCACCAGATACCAGGTTCTAATGAGGTCTGATGTTACGCCCCAATATTTATTTCCTACCCTGCAAAGCCTGGTGTTATATTGAATAATGTCAGATTTAAGATTTTCTAGATGATTTGTAAATGTGAGTTTATTATCTATTGTCAAGCCTAAATATTTTACTTTATCCCGAAATTTAATACAACTATCTTTAATTTTAACCATTGGGTATCGGCTTGAAAGATCCCCTCCGAATATCATACCGACTGTTTTTTCAAGGGAGACCAGCAGTCCTAGGGATTCGCTCTTAGAGACGAATTTATTGACTAGTTCCCCACCTAACGCCTCTATTCCCCGTCTGGACCCACCCGAGAAGAGAAGACAGAAATCATCAGCGTATGCCAACGCTACTGCATCATCGTTTTGGAACTCGTTTAAAAGATCGTTTGCGACTAGGTTCCAAAGGGTTGGACCCAGACAAGAACCCTGCGGGCAACCCCTGTTTATAGAGAAGTCATGTATTTTATCCCCTTCAATGCTGATCCCCCTGTTTGTAAGATAACTCGATAAGATATTTTTTAGGGGTATGGGAACCCCCAGATTCCCTAGGTTGTCTTTAATAAGTTCCCAGCCGACGCAGTCAAACGCACCAGTAAAGTCAAAACAAATGAGGCATGTATACTTAAAATCTTTTTTTCTATTGTCTATGGTGGTAATTAATTTGTCTATACATTGAGTTGTACTGCGTCCTTCTCTAAAGCCATATTGATTATTGTTTAATTTAAGGTTGTTTTCCAGAAAGTAGTTAAGACGATTATTTATAATTTTTTCTAAAGTTTTACTTATAGTTTGTAATAGACACACTGGGCGATATGACCTCGCCTGACTGGGTTCTTTCCCTTTTTTATGGAAGAAGATGACCTTTGCCTTTTTCCAGGCCGCTGGGAAGTATCCCAGCCCCATAAGCTTGTTGAACAACCCAAGGAAAAAATCAGGAATAATATTAAAGAGCATCCTTATAAACTCCGGTCCAAGTCCGTCCGAGCCCGGGGCTTTGTCTTTACTTTGGCTTAAAACTGCCTCTGAAATTTCTGAAGATGTAATTGGTGTGTGGATAACCCCAGGCCCGACCGCACATTCTACAGAGACCCTGTCTGTAATATAAAAATGAGCCTTTGCCAGATTAGAAAGATTATCTGTATAGGTGGTGGTTAGATTGGAACCCTCGAGAGCAGTGGAGACTGAGTTAGGATGATTATTGTTTGCTTTAACTATGTCGAATATACTTCCAAATTTTTCTTTGTTATTGCTGCAGTAACTTTCCCAGCATTTAGATTTAGCGTTATTGATCATGATTTTATATTGGGCTTTTTCTTTATAGTAATTAATCTTTATTTGGTTATCACCAGGGTTCCTTTTCACTTTTTTATAGAGTGCCCCCACTTTGCTCCTTTGGGTTCTTAGGGTCCCACTCCACCATCTCAGTTTGGCCCGTCTGCCCCGTTTTTTCTTTTTGAAGATGCATGTGCAGATATCCCCTATATTTTTATAGAAAGTGTTAATTAAGTTATCGATATCTTCTATAGTTTTACCTTCCTCTAGTTCTAATAACAATTGTCTATTGAGTTTTTTTAGTTTACGTGTAAGTATTTTCTTATTGTAGTGTTTGAAGTCAAATCTGACGGAGGTGTCCTGAGTGATCCCTACCATAATATCAAACAGGACATACCTGTGGTCAGAACAACTCTCCGTCAGATCGACCCTCCAGTTAATAATACTATTAACGAAAACATTGGAAACTATAGTAAGATCGGGGCAGCCGTATCTACCTTGGAGATGATAGGTGGGATGATCCTGAGGATTGTTAGCTATAATATAATCACACGAGGCGCTCATGTCCAAAATTATATCCCCCCTTCCGTCCGTTCTAGTGTAACCCCAGGCCGGGCTTTTAGCGTTAAAGTCCCCTGCCATGATTAAGTCTGTTTCCCGGAGGTCCCCCGCCCAGGCCGAAACATCCACCTCCAGATCAGAGGACGGCGATGAATATATAGACCCAATCATAAAGCTTCCGGAGCTGGTCTGTATGTTAATAATAACTGAGTTTAAAAATTTATACTTTTCCAGACATAAAAGAGATGTATTTAGTATGAAGATGCCAGCCGATTCGGACTGCGAGACAAAAATTCTCCAATGTGCCGGGTACCCAATGATTTTATCTTGTTTTCTATATATATCTTGGAAGAGAATAATATCAATATTGTTATTTAAGGAAAAATCCACGAGTGCACCAGTAGCGGCCCTGCAATTATTTAAGTTGATCTGCATTACTTTGATATTTTTAGTATTGTTATTCATTATGATTTAGGAAGATATATGATATAATTTATAGTCGTTCAAAGTTTGACAATCCTTTGAAGCAGCACTATGTTTAGTGTCGTATTTGGGGACCTTTGCCCCATCCCTTCCTTTAATCAAATTATATTTGCAGTTTATGCATTTTTCAACCGCGCTGGTGCACTGTCTAGTATCGTGGCTCCCTGCACAAGTGGCGCAGGCAACTTCCTGTGCACAATTGTATGCAGCATGTCCGAACCGTTGGCACCTGTAACATCTTAAAATATTTACATATTTTTGAATACGAATTCTATTGAAGTTTAATATAAATTTGTTAAGTTTAAGTAAATTTTCAGCTACCTTTGTTTCTACATCTATTATGAAATTCCTTACATTCGTAATTTTTTTACCATTTTTAAAGGATTTTATTAAGTCAATTGGTTTGCCCATGGTCTCCCCCAGTGCCATTAACTCAGATATAAAGTCTTCGTCCGAGACCGAGTCCGGAACTCCGAAGAGAATTAGCCTATGTTTTCTAGTTTTTGAGATCTTAGTTTGGGCCATTTTCTTTAGGTTGGGGTCATTATCTAAGAGTTCCTTAAATTTAGTCAAGTTGGCTGAGTTTGACATTTTAACAATTAGGCGGTTGGCCCTGGGGATGACCAGGTCATCGGGTTTTGGGAAGTCAAGCTCCGGAGCAGCTGATATGAGGGCATCCCTATAAGACATCGCCGTTGATTCCTCATTTGTGTCTATGACCAACACCGGCGACTCATCTCTGATGGTATTTTTAGGGGTGCTCAATTTATCCTCCAGTTCCCCCCCAGCTATGTTTCCAATAATATCCGTCAGTTTAGTCTGGTTTTCGTTGTACAAATCTACAAATTTCTGGAGTTTAAGATCTATGCCCTCTAGGGTGATGTCCCTATTTTGTATCTGGTATTCCAGTTCACCGACTTTGATTTCCCTAGATTTAATCTGTTCCTCCAACTCGCTAATTCTATTATCTGAATTTAAATAGTATGCTTCCCTCTTCATACAAGCCAGGAAGATCCTGTCAGTTAGTTCAATAAAATCAGATCTATCTTTTTGGTTTAACTTATTTTTATTACCATCTGCATTAACCTTTTTATTTAGAGTGGCTATTAGGTCTTTAATCTCGATTATAAATTGGGAGTTGGAGGACGCTAGTTTATTAACACTCATTTGTGATTGAGATGAGCCCCCGGCGCGATCATCTGACAAGTCAGAACTCATTTCTGCCTCGTCCCCCATAGTGTTATTGGGGCACCACTAGATCAAAAATAAAATTCCCAAAGGCACTAAAAGAATTCAATAATACACATATAATATACAAAGATAACTAGTAAAATCCAAGATTAACTCAGAGGCAATTAAAAGAGAAGTTCTTAAATCACTAAAATAATTAAATACTAAAATATCTAAAACATGTAAAGTACTAAATCCAAGAGAGTAGCAGGAAGACAAATAATTCCAACATTTATCATAAAATGGTTAGTAGTTACCCTTTGAGGGTGCGACCAGTCCTTGATCCCGCTCTCTATCACTGGAAGGCAAGAGCAGAGTAACCGAGGTTAGAGTATGTCCCTGCCCGAAGCGTCATGGGCCTATCTCGCAAGTAAATCCAAATGATGTTGTAGAAAGCCTTGGCACAATAATTATAATCAGAAACTACTGAAAAAATAATTAGTTAAAATGGGCCTATAATCTGGACACGAAAATCACAAGTCCCTGGGCACTACCTGTGCCATTCTAGCGCATGCACGTAAGAGATCTGCGTCAAAGTCCCAAGTTTCTAATGGGAGTTCACGAAGCAACCGTCTCAGACTATTGGGCAAGATTGTTGATGACACAAGACTCGGACACTCCCGTGCGCATGCATGGAAACGCCCCCCGGGCTATTGCGCAGGAGTGAGATGTAGGTAGGTAGTTGAAACAGGGGCCAAGACCAAGTCATATGACTTACCCGGCCAATGAGAGTTAGGGAGGCCGATAGTAGATAGGGACAAACGACAAACAGGAATACTCCCGCCTGGTGAACAACGCGCGACGCGCGTTTTTCCTCACCCGTCTTCCCTCGCCCAGGAGCCCTGTAAACTATCTACTACCTCACCACCCACGCAAAACCACACCACACAGGCTCGTACTGACCCACAGGGAAAGCAATTTCCCCTTACCCCTGAGAGGAGTTGCCTCCTCACGCACCTAGCTGCAGGCCTCATTGGCTAGAAAATGAGACCCGGGGATTCATCATGTAGCTTGTCCGGACTAACGGTGACACCCGCCTTTGCCCCTTGCACGCGAAGGGGCAAGAACCGGAGAGAAAGGTTCCAGGGAAGTCGGCTTTCGCGGGGGCGGGATTCGGGAGTATACCGTCGCCACCCTGGTCCGCGTCCACACTGTCTCCCCTTTCCCGATCCCCACTAGCCCCCCACTCCGCAACCTCCCACTGGCCGCAGAGTAGGGGAAGAGCGCTCCAGGTGCCTGCTGGCACTAACACCCACCCGGGTGAGGGCACACGGGCCCTGTACGTCTGCCGAGGTCATGCATCTAACCTCGGCCCCCTTCAACCACGGGCCAACGCCCCACCAGGCCACGCCACGAGGCTGTACGGGAGCAGGTAGGGAGTCTCTTACTACCTCTAGACCGACCTTACTACCGCTAGTGTAGGGAGACTACCCCCAGCGACCGGGGTCCTCAATCTAGAGAGCCCAGGAGACCAGGAAGCAGCCACTGCCCGATCTCATCTCTAGCAACGAATTTCTTCACTATGACATTCAAAGAGGACCCTGCTCTAGCCGGTTGTCCCTGCTCCAGTGGACCGCACTATGCCGCTGCTATCACGACTGAAACGGCCTAACTGCAGACCTGCCTGCAGCCAAGACAAATCCCGCTCTGCTAACCTGCCCGAAGGCTGAATTTCTTCACTTTGACATTCAGTCGCAGAGCAGCCATGCCACAGAACCTCGCTGTAGAGCCCAGTTGCCGACCGAGAGATGTTAAACAGCGGTCGGACTTTGACATACCATTTAGCCGGCTTGAAGCCGTTCCACCGGGCGGGTGTCAAAGACGGACCCAGGCATGCCCCCGGTGTCAGCCAGGAGACCACCTACCTCCTGCCCTGAGCACCTTGGTACGTCAGCCAGGAGAACTCACCTCGCCATACTCGCCCGGCATAGTAGATAGGGACAGTTGGGAATCTCGTTAATCCATTCATGCGCGTCACTAATCAGATGACGAGGCATTTGGCTATTTTAACACTTTATTAAACACATAAAGACATTTTACATATTCCGGGTGTAGGCCCGCCGCACAGCGGGGACCCCGCCCCGGACTGAAATAATACATCGAAATAACAATGAACGATATTTACAATATCAGGGGACGAACAATGTCCCCTGAAAATCTTGCTAACATATATCGAAAGCTGCCGGAGTACAAAAATACGGCCCAGATAGGGGAGCCGAGGCAAAGAGATAGCAAAGTGTAGTGGGGGTTAAAGAACTTCAAACCCTGGCCCTAGACGAGGTCGATTTACAAAAGAAATTAAAACTTGCGAGACCCCCAATCAGAACTTTAGTGGGGAGAGAGGGAATCATTGAACGGGGGATGACACGTTCTTCTAACAGAGAGTTCAGAGACTCCTGCGACCAGACCCCCCTCCAGTTTAAAGTGGTTGAATAGAATCGTACCACATCGACCCCGTATAGGGCCTTAATCCCGTCAACCAGGGTCACGTTGTCGGCGTAATAGTTTACCTTACGTCGATGGGCCCTGTTCAGATCAACCGAATCACCGACAACCTGAGCGTCAATGACAAGAGCTGAGCCCTGGCGAATTGCAATGATATCAGGTTTCCGTTTTCCGACAGGGGTATCAAAAATTGGTTCACTGAATACCTGACAGCCCTTCTGCTCCAAATGAGCCTTAATATTATTGACAATATGGTCGTGGCGTGCTATTCTTTTGCCGTGTGTTCTAGCACAGTTCTGTAGTATGTGATTTAGGGTTTCCTTGCAACGACACCCCGCCCTGCAGTAGCGGTCACCCGCGCGACCCCGCCTAAGTCTAGAATTTGTTGGCAAGGCGTTGATGCGTAGTTTTATTGCATTCGCAAAATCACGCCCAACCAAAGAAGGGTTATGCGCCGCCACCCAAGAATGCATTTTTGGGATGACACGCTGACCTGCAAGGGGGGTGCCATCGACAGACTGACTCAAGTGATCCCTCCAGTAGAGACGGCCAAATGTGCCCACACAATTATCAATTGCTTTCTTAATGTTAAGTAACAAGAAGTCGCCTGCACTCCCCCCAATGGCCTCCTCCGGCATGTTGCGCTTAAGTTTTTCTAGTCTCTTTAGACGAAGCTCAGGTACTTTAGTTCGAAGGGATGTTACCCCAAGGCCGCCATCATCAACATTCGCATGAATATAAGCATTTGGGCAGTCCTTGGGTAAGTGCAGAATTTTACGAATAAAATCCCGAACTCTTATGTCGGCCTTCTTGAGGACACCGAGGGGGGTACGGGAGAGAATAGAGGCATGAAAAACCTTGGGAATAAGAATATTTCTAACGATAAACAGCTTTTGGTTACATTTCAAAGGAGTACCTTTGAGCGTATTAATCAAGTCCTGAATCTGGGACGCCGGGTCAGCCCAGATAAGTCCGAAAGAGTTAAACATAAGCCCAAGGTACTTGAAGCTACCATCCACCCCCACCGACGGCAAGGGAGCCTGATTCACGGTAAAATTCCCGGGCACAACCTTAGTTTGTCTATTCCTGGCGTCGGCAAGGATGGACAGGGTAAAGGACTTAGAGGAGTTGATAAGGAGATTGCATGAACTGAGAACCTCTTGGGCCAGATTGAGATTAGATTGTAAACCCAACTTGGTCTCAGCGAAAAGGATAAGATCATCAGCATAAGCAGAAACAGCTACTTTTATGCCGTCGATAGAGATCCCAACAGGACTCTCCTTAATTTTGGTAATGAGTGTATCGACGACAAGGTTGAAAAGGATGGGGGATAGGGGATCACCCTGCCTAACCCCGCAAGTGGGATGAAAAGCCTCACCAGCCTGACCATTAATGTGGAACGCGGTAATAGAGTTGGCGTATAAATCTCTAATATAGTTAATAAAACCTCTATCCACGCCACGTGTGGCAAGGGCTGTAATGATAGAGGCATGACTCATAGAGTCGAAGGCTTTTGTCAAGTCGATTGCCGCCAGATGGGTGTCCTTAAATGTAGAACGGGCTCTATTAAGTACAAGGTCTAGCAGAAAAAGATTTTCGTTAATGCCGTCCTCCTTAATGAATGCCCTTTGCTCTGGCTGTAGTCCGAGGGAACCCGCCAGAATGTTTGCAAAAACTTTGTGCAGGCATCTACATATTACTGAGGATATCGAAATCGGGCGGAAGTCCCCCGGACCAATAGAGTCGGAGGATTTTGGAATGAAAATTGTTCGTGACTCTGTGAAGCGTGGGGGAAGTCCACCACAAAGTAGGGCCAAATTTAAGATAATGGTAAGTAGAGGTGCCCCAATCGATTTTAGCTCCCTAGGGGTGACACCATCAGGACCCGGGGAAGACGAGGAAGAGGGGAGAGCCTTATGGACCTCCTCCACGCTAAAGGGAACCCAAGTGTGATCAGTGGGCTCAGGGTTAACATAGAATATATCATTATTGATATCAGAAATATCATTAGGAACAAGGTGACGCTCCTCACCCCGACCCAGGGACATGACATTCTCCCAAAAAGATTTGATAATCGAGGGTTCTGGCCAAGCCACTTCGCCAGTTTCATCAGTAAGAAACTTATAACATTTGGAGGGTGATTTACGAAATAGTTTCTGGGCTATAGCATATCTCTGGCGGTTTTTCTGTCTGTTAGAAACAGGGTTGGGTCTAGTTTGCTTAGTTTTGGGGCGTTGTTGTTTGCTAGGAGGAACCGGAAAATGTCCCCCAGAAGGGATGAGAGCCTTGCCTTTAACAAAGTGGTATCAGAATTAGACAAAAAATCATAATACATTTCAGATAGCCGTTTGGCAGGGCCAATCGGAATTGGAAAATAAGCATTGAGCAGGATCTCTATGAACTCAAGGAAAGAACTAGATCTCTCAACGTCCTCGGCTAGAATAGAGAATTCCTGCAGTAAGCTCCTACTGTCGTCCTCCGACGGATGAGGGGAGCCCGATAGGAACCTGTCGAAGCTAAAAGCAGGGGGTCTAAAGCTCGGGTCAAAAGAGTTAAACTCAATAGTATGAGGCAATTCCTCAGGATCGTTGGTCGAAGCCTCCGGGACACCGTCCAGCGGCGAGCCCGAGGTCTCGAGTGAGGGAAAGATTGTGGGTGAAGAGCACACTGTGCTATTGACAACAGGAGAAACCGAGTCAGTAACGGAAATATGGGAAGTAGTTGGGGCATTCTCGGGTAAAATAATGGGATCAAACTTAACATGGGTAACACCCGAAACAGGTGCAACGGGTAAATCAGGAATAACAGGTAACATGGGTAAAATATCATCATCAGGTATCACAGCAGTATGATCAATAATAGGGGAAATAATACAAGGGTCAAGACCCGTATCAGAGTGAGTAGACCCATCCGACGGCACAACCATCCCACCTGGAACCTCCTGAACACTAGAAACATTAAAGCCAGGGATTGAGATGCTAGTATCAGACGAAGTTGATGGTAAGTTTAAGTTTAAGTCAAGGTTTAAGGGGACCTCGACTTCCGAAGAAGCCTGGTCCCCTAAAGGAGGCGTAGAAGTACCACTACTGGGTTCTAGAAATTTTGCATTACGGCAACCCCGACCCAGGGGTTATGATGCTAAAGTATTGCCCCAGTATTAATGATGCTAAAAAATTCGCTTGGCAGGGGGTGTGCTCTTCCACTTTAAAGTTCCAAGAACGGATACTGGACTTATGTCCAGGTGCCCTAGCTTTAAGATAAATGGTGTTTCGATTAGTGTTGTTAAAAGCCTAAAATATTTGGGTATAACCATAGACGATAATTTATCGTTTACTCAACATATTCATGATATAACCTCTAAATGTTTGAGATTTTCTCTTTCTTTTAATAAAGTCATTGGGTTTAATTGAGGGGTGAATAAAAGTTTAATTAAAATATGGTACTGTACCGTGATAGAAAAAATAATTTGCTATGGTGCTGGTGTCTGGGGAGACAATCTGAAAAAATTCCAAATTATAAAACATTTCATTACAGCGTTGTTTTTTACTAAAAATTCTTCCGGCATACCGAACTACGGCCTCCAGTTCCCTTTGCGTGTTGTCGGGCATTCCACCTATCGACCTAACCATTTATTATTTGTTTAAAAAGTTCGATTTTTTGGTTCTAGGTAATTCTAGGATAGTTCTAGGATTTTCCCGATAAAATTGATTTCCCTAAATTTTCTGATTTTGATCACCATAAGCCTGTTTGCTCCATTCCATTTATTGACCGTATTTTTATTCCGGAGTGGGAGGGTGACCCAGACAGCTTCCCACACGACTTTAAAATCTTTACGGATGGCTCCAAAATAGAGGATAAGGTGGGTTTCTCAATTGTTATTTTTAAAGATGAAGCTATCTTTAAAGTCTTTACATTTAAATTAAGTCCTCATAATTCTGTTTTCCAGGCTGAGCTGGCCGCCATTGATTTTGCGGTCGGCTGGGCAGGGGAAAATAATTGTAAAATAAGTATTTTCAGATAGTCTTTCATCAATTCAAGCAGTACAGGGGGTAGAGAGTGGTTCCTTTTATCTTTTTAAAGTTAAAAATAATTTAATTATAAATAAAAGTATATTTTCTTTGAGCTGGGTTAAGGCCCATGCAAATATTTTAGGTAACGAAGTAGCAGATTGTTTTGCAAAGATTGGGGCACTCATGGGTTCACCCATGGTTGTCCCCATTCCTTATTCAAGATTTAAAAAATGAGTTGCTCATGGCCTGGCGTTCTTCCTGGTTGAATTCTTCAACCGGTGAGGGCGTCAGGAGATATATTAAAAACCCTAGCTTTAATTTATTTATCAATACTCGCTATATCATTTATTTTTTAACGGGACATGGTCCCTTTCTTTCATACCTGTTTAGATTTCAGATAAGAGGTTCTCCTCTCTGCCCTTGTTCTGATGTGGAGGAGCACACGGGTACCCCTGACCATTACGTTTTTGATTGTGACTTTACAAAAATTTTTCACTTGACTAAACCAGCGGAGGGTTTTGAGGAACCCTGGCTGATTTCGGTCTTAAAAAACAAAGGTTCAGTATTAAGAATTAAGCAATGTGTTTTAATTTCCAAACAAATTGTTGATGATACTGAATAAATATTTAAATATTTAATTTATTTCAACCTATTTTTTCTTTTTCTTACCATCTTTATTTATTTATATTGTATTTAGAAGTCTCTGTATACATTATTTATATTTCCTTTAATTATTTCTTTATTCTTATTGTGGGCAGTTTAATCTATAATGTGTTTAACTTTTCTTTTTGCCTTAGTGGCAATTGGCGCTTAGTATTTTGCGCTGTGCGGAGGTGATGTTCGGGTTGGAACTTGGGGTCATTGCTGTGACACATAGTATATATGGCTTTTGGCTTTTATTTAAATAGCTTTTAATTATTTTTCTCCACTGGGTATCTTTTGTATCCTGTTGGAGAACGTTAGCTTTTGCCTTTTCCGAGCATCTCTTGCCAACCTTCGTTTGGCATGATGTATTTTGCCCTTTATTTTTACATTAAATTATTATATTGGGCCACTTAATAATTGTACCTTGTAGAATACAATTAAATTTATAAAAATAAAAATTAAAAACATATAAAAATAAATTAAGTAAATATTTTTTGAATCTTGTATTAATTATTTAAAAT
The DNA here is from genome assembly GCA_019343175.1 of Oedothorax gibbosus. Lineage (NCBI taxonomy): Eukaryota > Metazoa > Arthropoda > Arachnida > Araneae > Linyphiidae > Oedothorax > Oedothorax gibbosus. The sequence goes on from JAFNEN010003745.1 coordinate 31,722, forward strand.
TTTATTTTGTTGGCCAGGTTTGGGTTGCTATTTGTACTCTTAAAAAGATTTTGAGGTTTAAGGTTAAAGGTTAAGGGTTTACAAGATTGCATAGTTCTTCCCCTGTTCCGCCCGGCTATTCTCACTTCGCACTTTTAAAGAAAGATGAGTTTTTCTTTTTCCCTATTAATACTTCCTGTCTGCCAATAATTCTGTGTTGGTTATACTATTTATAAATTCTTCTTTTTCTCTCAATACTTCCTGTTTGTCAATGATTTTATGTTGGTTATATTATTTATAAATCTTTGTTATATTTAAAAAGTGAGCCTGGCAGGAGCCTTTGTGCTGATGTTTATGTAAAAAATTTCTTTGATATCCTTAATAAATGATGGGGGTGGGTTGCCCTTGGATTTCCTTTGTGCGCGGGTGCTTCTCCCGGACGGGGCATGAAACAACTTTTGGTTGAAACATTACCTAGTTGGCTCCGTCCTGGGTATGGAATCGCCAATTCCCCCCCCCCCCCCCGTTTCTCGCCAAGCATGAGCTAAGCGGCGTTGGTTTTAAGCTCTCGATATTTTCTACCATAAATATGTAACTGCAATTCATCATAGCCCAAGACCTATACCAAAATAACGGCGAATCTACAAGGAATCGAAAGATGTCAACCACTTCAGCTAATATGTTTTAATTAACTAAATATCTTCATATAATTGAAATCATCGCAATAAGACTGAATCTAATCAAATCTGAGCATCGGGCTACCATCTTGCCTTCTTCCCGCTCTGGATTGTCCCAAAGAACAAGACCCCCTTCTACGTGTTCCTATGACTCCTCCTCCGAAGCCACACCTTCTGTCTTCTACGCATACTACGGTCTGACGTTGATGTTTACGTTGCTCAGGCGTTTGTTTACTTCTGCATCTTGCCCAGTGTTTACAGGATTTTTTGGCCGTCGATTGGAATTGAACTCCTAATGTGAAGAACAGCTTGAAATATTGTTATTCTAATCTTTGTAGAGTGTTAACCTGCTTGGTGGTTAAGAGAGTGTTCACTAGTCAACTTTTGATGTCGTTGCCTACGTTCTCCTAATCATTTGTCAACATCAAACTGATCTCTGTACTGTTTACACTGGCTGTTGATTACAGCAGGGAACCTTTATAGTGTTTCTGTGTCTCTGGTGTTTGTGGTTCTGTGCTTTTCGCCTTTTATACCTATACGGTCGCTGGCAGCGTTCTGTTACTCCCCGGGTAATTCCGCGTCTATATCATCATGGCTAACTTAAAGGACAAACCGACCGACCTTAAAAAGACTGTAGAGTATAATCGCCACAACCCTCCAAACAACAAATCTGACTTTTGTATCCCACTGGATAAACTAATTACTAAATTTTCCGAAAATAAGAATAATCATTTATGTCGGTACCTAACAGAAGTCTGCGAAAACCTTAGAGATTTCATGTCATCCTACAACAAATACCAGCTCTCACTAGGCACCCAAAACACCCTGGTAGGGGAGTTTTTCTCTCCCCCTATTCTGAAGCTATACTCGGAATGTGCGAAACTAAACAACAACCTCAACGAGTCCAGAAGGCTGTCAGAGCGATCTAACTCTAGTATTGTGACAGATCAAGACCCACAAGACCTCAGGGGCGAACTGGATGTCGCTCATTCTAAGATCTCTACCCTTGAGAAGAAACTAGAAGATATGACTATCGCCATGCAGGATCACCTTAAGAACTCCGTACAACTACAAGTGGCCAAAGACTCTTTGGAAACCTCGTATACCACCAGAAGCGGTGAACTACAGGATGCTGCCAAAGCCGCCGCCAAATCCATTGAAACCGTTTACAATGAAAAATGTGCCATGTTAGAACAACTGAAAGATGAACGAATTTCCCAGGCAAAGAAGGATGATCAGCACAGAGTTGCTAACCTTAAAATTATGAAGGAAACTCTGGAAAACATCACCTCAAATTTCTACTCTAACGAAAGTGAACATATCGATCGCATTCTTAAGGGTATCACGGAGAGTAGGGACAAACAGGACTCTCAGATTCAAAATGCATTGGACAAATTTTCTAGCATTGATCTGAAACTGAATCAAGCAGTTGAATCCCTTAACTCTGAGGTCAACAACCTAAAACAACAGACCCCTTCCGCGGTTGTTCACTTACCTTCTTATGCCTCTGTGGCAGCCATCAATACCCATCCAGCGCCAATAGATCTTACAATATCATGATATATCCCTCAGAAGCATCTACTTCCATTCATCTTAAAGATCTAAAAAGGGAAATCCAAGAGGCTACTAAAAACCTTAACATTAACCTTAAATGCATTAATCTATTTAACATTACGAATGGCGTCAAAATGTCTGTTCCTACTCTTGAGGACCAACAGCTTGTGACCAAAATCTTTTTCGAACCAAGCATGAAGGAGAAGTATAGAATCTATACTCCTAAAGAACCCACCTTAAAACTAATGATTAAATTTTCCAATATCAACTGCCCCAATGAATTATCAGATGAACTATCCTCCAAAAACCCCTCCTTTACACCTGATTCTTATAAGGTTTTTTTCAGCATGAAGGCGAAGAATGACTTCCACTGGATAATAGAATTGGAAAAATCACACAATCCCCTGGTCAACACAAAATTTGTCTACGTCGGTTTGAAAAAGTGCGCTTGTGAACCTTTCATCTCGGTACTCCACTGCAAGAATTGTGGAGAATATGGCCACTCAAAGAAGAGGTGCCAAGCAAAAGAATCCAGATGCCTGAGCTGTGGTACACCATCTCCAGACCAATTTCACATATGTTTCTACAAGTGCCTAAATTGTGTTCTAAATAACTCCAGAACGGGAAAAAATGACCCTACCTTCCACAAATCGGGGCACTACCAATGTGCTGAATTCATTAGACAGCGCCACCTTGCTTTCAAGAAGTCCGGCGTGGAGAGTTATTTAACCGGATAACGGTATTCCCTTTTGTTTACTGTTACCCTTTTGTTTCTTCTCTTTTATTAGTGTTTTTCTTTTTTTTATTTTGTCTACCGTTCCCATAATAATGTTAAAAATTATACAATTAAATGCTAATCACACCCCAACTGCCATTGACAACCTTCTGCAATATTCATTGCACAATAATTTTGATATTATCCTTCTACAAGATCCTTATCTAAACAATAATGTTATTCCGGGTATCCCATCATTTTGTAGGACCTTCTCCTCTCGGCTATTCGGTGCTTTTATTATTGTTTGTAATAAGTTCCTGAATGTCAGCCTTTTCTGTAGCCTCGACTCTTCTGTCTTTGTAGAAATCAACCATAACCTCATTTCCTTTTTCCTGGGCTCGGTTTATCTCAGGCCTCATCAAGATATTAACGTTCAACTCAATGAATTTGAAAATATCAATTTTATCTCCAAAAATTTCATTATTTCCGGAGACTTTAACTGCAAAGGCAGAGAGTGGGGCTACAACATTACCGATACGAGAGGGGATGCCCTCAAATTTTTTATTACCTCAAACGACCTTTTGCTTTTTAATATTCCTGGGCTTGGTCCCTCCTTTGCCACCGCGCATGCGGCCGGCAATCCGGACATCACGATTGGGAGTCCGGACCTGTCTAACCACTTGATCAACTGGAAGATCCTGGATATCGAATCTAACAGCGACCACAAATTGATTACCTTTGATGTTTTGTTTCAGGTTAATTTTGTTAATACTGGGGATTTTTACCTCAAAACCAAGTATCCCTTAAACAAATTTGTTCTTTTCTTTAAACCATTTATTAATGATCTTCTAGCCGATTTAAATGAGGTTCAGACCACTGACCAGCTTGAAACTTTTTACACAAATTTCTTATATACTATTCAAAACGTTGCATTTAAAGCTATTCGCAAAAAGAAAAAAACCTATCCTTTTAGATTCAAGTGGTGGACAGGGGAGTTGGCCTCGCTCAGAAATAAAGTCACTGCCCATTATAAAAGGTACAACCTTGCTAGACAAAGAAATAATAACGTTAATAATATTAAGGACCTCCACATTATATATAAGAAAAATAGAGCTGCTTACAAACTTAAAATTAAAAGTGCTAAACAGACGGCATGGAGAGACTTCTGCAGCAAAACCGGTGACAAATACGGTGCAGCCTTCAAAACAGTTTTTGGCAAAATAAAAAGAAACAACAACATTGCAATATTTTTTCCTAATGAACCGAATCTTTCGTTCTCAGACAAACTAAATAGACTTATTGACAACTCCTTTAGCACCGTTGACACCGGCTTTGTCTTGCCAACATATAACCTACATAATAGTTCAATTGATATCTGTGATGATGAAATTTTTTCTGTTCTTAAAAACCTTAGAGGTGGTAAGGCCCCGGGAACTGACAGGATTGACTTCACTATCTGGAAGAAGATTTACGAGGTCACCCCTACTCTTATTAATAATCTTATTAAGACCACCTTTTCTATGTGCTACTTCCCCAAATGCCTTTCGGAGGGAAGGGTCTTCTTCCTCCTTAAGCCAGGAAGGGATCCTTCTCTCTGCGATTCCTACCGGCCAATCTGTTTACTTCCAACACTGGGGAAAATCCTAGAAAGAATCTTTGTCAACAGACTTAATAGATGGCTTTTCAACAATAACTTCCTTCATGACAAACAATATGGGTTCCGTGAGCTTCGCAGTTGCGAGCTTGCGGTTCACCACCTTAAAAATGAAATTATTAACCGGCTATCTCTTCATAAATTTACAGCCCTGATTTCAATTGACATCAGGGCTGCTTTTGATAATCTAAATTGGCAGATTCTTTTTGATATCCTAGATAGGGGTGGCTTCCCGATCTTCTTCAAAGCTTTTATCAGTTATTATTTGGCGAGCCGTTCGGTCGTCTGCATAGAAGGTAACTGCACTATTAAAAAGTATATTTATAAGGGGGCACCTCAGGGTTCTGTTGTTGCCCCCATACTTTGGCTTATTTATTTCAACAATATCCTAAAACTCAACAACAATATTTTCTTTCTTCAGGCCTTTGCAGACGACCTGATTGTGCTCGCCTCTGGTACTATTAGGAAAACCCTTGAAATTAATGCAAACCATATTCTTGATAATATTTCCTCCGTCCTAAATAACCTTAGCCTAACCATTGCAGTCAACAAGTCAAAAGCCTTATTATTTATTCAAAAAGGAGTTAAAATAGCAAGACTCCCCAATGGTTCTCTTAGCAGAAACCCCATTTTAAAAATCAACAATTCTTCCATCTCCATAGTCAGATCCCTTAAATACCTTGGCATCACCCTAGATGATACCCTTTCTTTTACCCAACACATCACCTCCTCCATAAACAGATGCTTCACCTTCTCAAACCATATCAAACAAGTCTCCGGTTTTAACTGGGGAATTCATTCATCCTTTATTAAACTTTGGTACCTTACTGTTATTGAAAAGATCCTCACTTATGCAGCAGGGGTCTGGGGTGATGCCTTAACAAATTTTCAAATCACAAAGTTAATTTCCTTGCAAAGAATCTTTCTGGTCAGGATTCTGGGGGCTTACCGTACCACCGCTAATAATTCACTTTTCGTTTTGTCGGGGATTCCTCCCATAAATCTTACTTTGTGTTCCCTGGCGAGAAAATTTTTATTTAATCAGGACAAAATCAATTTCTCTAATGATTTCTTTCCAAATCATCAAAATATGGACTACAAACTATCATTATGTTCTATTCCCTTCAAAAATAGGCTTCTAAAACTTAATTCAATCCCCAATACCTTTCCGCCGGGGGACACTTATGATGTTTACACTGACGGCTCAAAAATTAACGAAAATGTTGGTTTCTCAGTCTGCATTTTTCATAACAATAGCATTTCTGGAGTTTTCTGCTTTAAGC
>JAFNEN010003746.1:0-10502 GCA_019343175.1 Oedothorax gibbosus
GTCATATAATGGGGATTAGGCTACAGGACGTGAATCTGATATCGTAACAGCTCTAAGGGACTGAAAACCAAAATTCCGCAAAGCCATAATCTCGGCATATTCGCAATTTTTACAGTAACACGAGTTAACTACATTGGTAATGCATATTTAAATGCAATTTTATTTTAAAGGTGTTATTTCAAAATCACATTCTTCAAAGTATAACTAAGATATAGGAGCCTCTTCATTGGCGAGTCAAATCATTTTGATTCCTTAATTACATTTTCTATGTTGGGCATCGGTCTGAAAAGTACGCTCTGCACTCAAGGTAGCTGCACTGTAAAAAAAAAAGATCCTGTAGAAAACATACTATTTCTGTTATATTCCTACAGAGAGAAAAGTTATAAAACTACAGAAATTTACTGTAAAATTGCATCTCAATTTGTCAAAAGACACATTTTCTCTGTAACATATGTGAACAACTAATACAGAATACATCTGATGATAACAGATTTTTATATTTTGATAACGAAATTAATTCGATATTATAAAGGCATGCGCTTGACTCCTATGCCGGGGGTGAGGGTTCGCATACCGGTCATAGGTTCACTTTTTAATTTTAACATGCCCTTCCTTACCGAAAATATCTTCTATGAACGAATATTTTCTGTAGGGTAGGGTTACAGGAAAATTCTGTCAACATATTTTTTTCGTACCCCTTCGGATATTTTCTGGCAACTTTTCTGCCAGAAATTTTCCGTAATAATACAGGTTTATTTATTAATACCACATTGGGCTCGGGTGGCCTAGTGAATTTGATCGCAGCCCATTACGCTAACAGTCTGTGCTATTGAACCTGCACGATGCCGGTGCGGGTTCAATTCCCGCCTTCGCCCTGGGTGTATACTTTCTCTCTGTGTGTCAGTAAAAATTCTGTATGTGCCTGTCTTACTTGACGAAGGTTTGTAAGCGGGTCTCTGATCAAGCACACAAACCGGAAAATATATTTACCTACCTATCACTTTCCGTCCTTGAGCATTTTACTCGTTTCCTAATTGGCTTACACAAATCCTTGTCGTAAGGCTGTGTCCTAACTACGACATCAAATGCCACAAATGCAACAAAACTTGGCTACTTGGCAGAGTCAGCCACATGCTATTGCATCGCTTGGCGCCCTTGGCGGTCGCCAAGTTTTGTTGCATTTGTGGCATTTGATGTCGTAGTCAGAACACAGCCTAAGGCTACGTCCTGACTACGCCACTTTTGCCACAGCCCACAAAGGCAACAAAAGCAACAAAAACCGGTCAACAACCACCGCCATTAGTACATGCATGCGTCAACGAAAACATTGCGCGCGGTTACTGCACCTCAACTGTGACGCACGGTGTTTTAGCTTATTAACGCATGCCTCAAATGTCTACGAGAATTCTCTGATTCGGTGTGTCTTGCGCTATGGTAACTTGAGAGAGAAAAACCGAATTTATCATTTGGAACTTTTCAAATAACCAAATCGGAAGCCAAAAAAGCAATTAAAATTCCACTCTCGCCAAGTAACCCTGAAAAAAGTTGCAAGTAAAGAGATCCAAAAACTTTGGCAACTTTTGCATTTAAAGCCATGTTAACTTGTAGTAGGGTTGCTATTGTCAATAAAAAAATAAAGAGAAAAAAAATAATAAAAAAGGTAATTGAAGTAGAAGTACATAAACTACTTTTCAATCAATTGAATTAAAATTAAATTTTCAAGACTGTAAATTTCTGCATTTAGTTTGGGATTTGTGCAAAGTATTTTTGCTTGTGTTTTATTAATCCTTTTTTTAAACTTATGCGTGACTTAAATGTTATTTTGTCAACAGCGGAGTTTTAAAATAATATTTAAAATTAGGTGGACAAATTTAGATTTGATATTTTGAAACATTTATTGATGATATTTTTTTAATATATAGAGATTAGGTTTCATTTTATTAGCATTAATATTTTTATGACAATGTAGTAGGGTACTTCAAGTACATTTTTAGAAATCAATTTAATACACAATAATATAATATTATTGGTATAAATTATTAGTAAACTTATTAACTAGTAAAGATTATTTATTTTTATTTATTTATTAAAATATCATTTATATAATATTTTGAATAATTATTGTCTTTTATTTAAAAACAAGAAGTTCATAAAGAACTAAAATAGCCTACTTTCCTGTTACTTAAATACTTACTGAAGTTCTAATCGGGAAAAAAAACTAGGTTCCTAAAGTAAATATCATCAACAGCCGTTTCTACACTAGATTTATACACATTAGAAAAAAAATCGAAACACAGCAACCAGCTATAATTTAACTTCTAAAAGCCAAAATCAACTATTTTCCTTAATATTCTTTCATAAATTAATTAAATATTATTTATCATCTGCTCGTGATTTATTTGTAGTTCGAAGAATAATTAAATATTTATTGATAACAAAAGTAATGAAACTACTCCGAACTGCATTAAAAAATAAGAAATGTAAATTAAAACTATGCATAATTGCATGCAAAAGTATGCCTTGCCGCTTTCTTGGTAGATAATTAATGAATAATCAAGGAATCAAATTGTGCTACATTTTATGACGTCATTCCAAACTGATTCATGAAAACATTATTTTGCTTCAAATATTTTTAAATAAATAAAGTTTCTCATGCCATTGTTGATTTGGCAACAGTGATTTAAATGACTCAAAATTGAATTTCAATGCTAATTCAATGGGAAATTTGCCGAAAGATAGTAGATTTATGTCCGTCCGGACGTACAGACAGACGGACAAAAAGTATGAAAGTTGGGTATCTGAGGTCATAGCTTTCTAACAAAAAAGAATTTTTAAGATCCGATGGATAGAACCGATTTTGGAAGGGGAGTACGGACAGACAGACGGACAGACAGACAGACAGACAGACGGAAAGACAGACATACGAACAGACAGACAGATGAACATCAACCGCATTTCAATACCTACAGTGATTTAAATGACTCAAAATTGAATTTCAATGCTAATTCAATGGGAAATTCGCCGACAGATAGTAGATTTATGTCCGTCCGGACGTACAGACAGACGGACAAAAAGTATGAAAGTTGGGTATCTGAGGTCATAGCTTTCTAACAAAAAAAGAATTTTTTAAGATCCGATGGATAGAACCGATTGTGGAAGGGGTACGGACAGACAGACAGACAGACGGACGGACATCGACCGCATGTCAATACCTACTTTTGGGCCGTAGTGAGCCTAGTGGTCAGCGTCTCGGTCTCGGGATCGGAAGGTCCTGCGATCGAGTCTCGGTACCACTGAAGACCTACCGAGTATATGCGGAGTACGTGCTCGTTAAATCTGTTGGGTCCGAAAGTCCTCTAAGTTCCCATACCAAATCAATACCTCTGGGGTGACAAGCCAATTCTGGGGGTCCTCTAGTTGGCCTCTGTCTCTAAAAATTAGATGGATCCACTTATGTGTGTGTGTGTTGTCTGTTGTGTTTGTCTTACTTGACGAAGGTTTATAAGCGGGTCGCTGACCAAGCACACAAACCTGAATATATATGTCTACCAACCAACCTACTTTTTCATTTTTTTAATTCTTTCGAATTAAAAAAGAAAAGTAGGCTAAAAATGTAGCACTTTTTTATATGACCTTTATTGATTCTGTGCTTGACTCAAAATGATTTTTTATTAAAAAAATTTAGCTGTAACACGTTCTTTTTATTATAAGGCTTTTCTTTTTTTATATATAGGAAAATTTTAATTTGTTATTTAACTCTTAATATAAAAATATTATGCACAATCACTCTGGCGTAGTGGTCAGCGCTTCTTGCTCTTATTCCGTAAACCCGGGTTCGTGTACGGGTAAGGTAGGTCATTAATATACTCAGCTCTTCATTTTGGGCAAACTTTAATTAGTATGAAAATATAAAAAAAAATGAATAAAAAAACCTCAAAGTATTTCCAATTCAAATGTAATAAAAGTTAAAAATCTATGTTATTAAAACCAACAATTAAATTTGTTTACACTGAGTTTTAATATTACTAACCAAATTAAATTTTTTCATTTCTATGTTGAAATCGCTAAAGCAAGCGATGAAATATTTTCATCCCATTCTACGTTTCTAGCACAACACCAGCATCGGTGTAAATGTCCAGATAAAAGACATCCAGACGCATGCGTTTAAAAAAAACCTACGATTTGGCGAAAATACCGGCCGGTATTGCATCGCTTGGCGGTTGCCAAGTTTTGTTGCCTTTGTGGCGTTTAGCGTCGTAGTCAGGACATAGCCTATGAGTGACATCACAGTGCGAGTGGTTCGAGACCTTCCGAGCCGATTCGAATCGAACGAACACCAACGAATGATGATTTCCCCCTTCCCTTGAAAAACGTGAGAAATAACTGTTCAATTAGGTTTTTTACTCGGCTTGGATATTTATCAAAGGATGAAGCTTATTTCTCTCGCGTTCAGAGGGCGTAACCATTTGCATACAAAAAGTTTTTAGAAAACGGCGAATGAGACCGAATGGCCGCGGGTGTCCAAACCAAAGTGTAAAAAAAAAATTGTAAAAATATTCCATACAGCCGTGGAAATGTGGCTTAGAAAATAATATTTTCCATTGGATTAACACAGAGGCACACTGGTTCGGAGACCCGCGATCATTCGGTCTCTTTCACCGTTAAGACAACGGGTGACTTAACTAGTGATTAACGGTTCTAATCGTCTATTATAAGTGTGGAGTCCTTTCTTTCCCGCAGGTCCGGCGAATCCTTGTCTCTGCGGCACATACTCGGACCAGTCCACCGTGCTTCAGAAAGAGAATTTCCCTAGACACGAATTCGCATGGTTTGGGAAGTTAAATACTGGTTTTTGAGAGCGTTTGAAGGGGGAGGTTAAACCGATCGCGTGAGCAAATCCAACGTGCTCGAATTCGAAGCGTTTAAGTTAAGAAAGCTTGTCAGACCCAATTCCCATAGAGCTTCCCATTGAATGCATTAGTTTTGGAATCACAAATTCCGCAAAAGTATTGCTTTGCCATATTAGCCTTTTTCCCCAGGTATGGGAATCAACATAACATCGAAATGAAACAAATTTGAAACGAAAATGTTATCTAGTTATTTAATTATATATTTTTGAAGCGTTAAAGTGCTAAAAATATACAGCAGATGGCGACACTATTTCAAAACTTTATCAAATAATAATTAAATAACCGGGTGTTTTTTTTCTTTTCAGTTTTGTTTTAAATTGATGTTATGATGATTCCCATACCTGGTGAAAAGGGGATAACATGGCAAAGCAATTCTTTTGCAAAAGTTGTGATTTCAAAACCAATACATTAGCACTATGGGACTGACAGTCCCTCTTAAATTTCGTCCTAAGTCTGAAGTCTTTTTTCCCCGCAGGTCCGGCGAATCCCCGTCTCTGCGGCACCTACTCGGACCAGTCGGCCGTGCTTCAGAGCGAGAACTTCCCACTACTTTATCCGGCCAACACGGACTGCGAGTACCGGATAATGCGTCACGGACCCCAGGTGTGCCAGCTGGAGCTGAACATGGTGCACTTCGACCTGGCGTCCGACAACAGAGCTGCTTGTGATAGAGACTACTTAGAAGTCAAGGGAACCAGATACTGCGGCAACAGGGACGGACAGAGAGGTATAGGACCACTGTTGTATTCTCTAGCTGAAGAGTACAGGGGAAAAACAACTTCACTGCGTAGGGATCTTGCCATATTCTTTTGTGCTTGGCGGACATTGGCGACAGGAAACCGGTTTTTCTTTCAGTTCTTCTTTCGCGGTAGAAACGTGTGACTCGTGTCCACTGATCTCTGGCGTGAATTAGGGTTGCCGCGAGGGAAAAACAAAGTGAGTAACCGGTTTCCTTACACCAGTTTAGGCGATGACTCGCGATTGTGTTGCCAAAGAATCCTGATGCAGACAAATTCCTATGCAATGAAGTTCTTTTCCCCTGTTCTCTTCATATTTCAACGTAGCGGCCTCAGTATGTCAGTAACCCATGGTCTACCAAGAGGATCCCCAGGTGGAGATGAGTTACCTCGGCTTTTATACTACTGTTTTCGTTGTTATCTAGAATACTGGTAGGAACGCAGTGGTAAATAAGCGCCCTCTAACGTGTGGATGATATATTGAGGTTGCGTGTGTAGTAACCACACAAGAACACCGCTTATTAAAAGTTATTATTTATAACTTATTAGGAGATAATTGGTCGATAGAATCTTCTCTAAATAAGTTTTATTCTTATGTTAGATCGCGTTCGTTGAGCATTTTAGTAAATCTGCTTTAAACGTTTGGTTGTTTATCACGAGGCATACAAAATTTCTTTACTATTATTATTTTAAAAACATGACGCCATCATATGACAACCACAGGCGATAAATATCGATTTGTACTCAAGACTAACGAGGATTTCCAGTTTTGGCATTTTCTCCGAACGCTTCCTTTCACAGCCTGAGATAGGTTTAGAGAACTCCGGGCCAGAACACGGCTCACTTAACTTACAAGATATGAAATTATGACATGGTGCACTTCGACCTGGCGTCCGACAACAGGGCCACCTGCGACAGGGACTATATGCACTTTAAGCAACTACAAAAAAAAACCCATGAAACATGAGTATTAAGGGTCAAAATTATAAAAGATTTTTTTTAAACCCTTTCAGTCCCAGTGATGTCATTTGGCATCATCATGTTTCTGATCATAATTTAAAAAAATAATAGGGATGACATCTATTGAGATTAATAAAAAATATTTTTTAATAGAAAAAAGTTTGAAGAATCGAATGATGTGCTTTTTGATATCATAAATGGCTATAGACGATCATAAAAAAAAAATTCTAAAATCATGATGCCAAATTGTCATTGGGACTGAAAGGGTTAATATATATTAACGTTCAACCGTTTTATATAATACTAGCAAATTTATACCCGTTTTTCGCACGGACTAAAAGAATATCAAATCGATCCAAGTATATGTGTCATTTAATTTGCTATAGGATAATAAGCTTTGCCTTCGTTCCCGTTCATTATAAAGAATAAAATCCCGTTACTTATATTGCTTTAAAATTCCAAAATAGAAATACATCACTATTAAATGCACATCCTCATATCACAAAAATCTTCCTCAATATGAACTTACTGTCATCGCAATTTTCCTGATAAATTCAAAATTAACCAAAATTGTATAACAATGTTATTTCAAGTCAAAACCTCCATTCTGGGTTTATTTAAAAAAAAAACATTTAGCTCATTGGCACGTTCAAATATTTTTCAAATTATTAATTTAGTTTCTGAAGGTAATGGCAGGAAAATAAAAGCAATTTCAATTTTAATTAATTTTTGTGTTCATATTAATTTCTTCTGTCGAATGGCAACATGAAAGGGAAAAAATTATCGGATTTGAGCGAAAGTGGTATTTTTTTTCTTCAGAAAATTAGAATTTTCTCTAAAATGGAACAAATACGGAACAAACATGGAACAAAACAAATAAAAAAACTAAGCACACGTTGGTATTAAAGGGAATCTATCTTAAAAATTTCGAATTTCTGAGGGTAGTATAAGTAGGTCTTTTACGATCTGAAAACAAACAGACAGACACACAGTCTCTTTCTTTTATTATTATAGAAATACATTATAACCCGGTTATAACTTCTTCAAGAGACCGTGATGTTTATGACGTTAAAAACGGGTAACATTATGAATAATTTTGAATATTAAGTGTAGAAAATCATGTAAAATACGTATTATGTACTCATATTAATAATTAAAGTTATAAAATGACATCTATTGAATACATTTTAACGCTATGTGCTATTATTAGTTGTTTAATTCCACCTTCTCTCTCCCGTCAATAATTGTTTTAGGTGGGAAATAAATTTCAAATTTGGTGACTTTTATCGCATCATTTGGCGAATAAAATCTAAATAGCGAAAAACAATTTAAAATAGTGTTTTCCTTAAGAAGAATGCCTTCTTTAAAAATACATTTTGTATTTCATATAATCATACATTACAGCGTTAATCATCAATCATCGTTATAAGCACGATATTATAACATTAAGAAGATGGGCATTTCAAGGGACCGAACATTTATGCGTTAACATAGATATCATAGTTAAAGTATTAGATTGGCAGATCACGTGATCTCCAATGCTAACGACGCGACGGGACGCGCATGGAGACCAGAATAAGAGGGCAATGGGGCCAGGGTTGCCACCAGTTTTAGGAGAAAAAACACTACGAAAAAATACCATTTAGTTCTAAAATTACAAAACAAGATCATAAAAATTTTAGCTGCATTTTGGAATCTTTTTAGTGACTTTAAAAAAAACGTGATACGGCTTTGCTAGTATTTTTATGGTATGTTTTTGTATTTTTAGAATTAAATGGTATTTTTTCGTAGTGTTTTTCTCCTAAAACTAGTGGCAACCCTGGCCCCATTGCCCTCTTATTCTGGTCTCCATGCGCGTCCCGCCGCGTCGTTAGCATTGGAGGTCACGTGATCTGCCAATCTAATACTTTAACTATGATATCTATGGTTATATAAACGAGTTTTTATTGAAACGAGGTCGTTGTAACCGTGTTTGACTGTATTTTGGTTTTAAATGCCAATTTAAAATTTTAAAGCAAAAAATGTATTATTTTTATACTTACGTTTACAAGAGAAATTAGAAAATAATTTTAAATCTTGCTTAATAATCAACATGGGTGGATTTGCATTTTGGTAGTTAATTAGCGAATCACAAAAGATAAATATTTCAAAAGAGTTACTGATAAACAATGGTGTTCAATTTTTTTTTTTATTTACTCAGTTTGCACCACTAAGTTTGGCATGCTATTTAATCATTGTTTGAAGATAATAATTGAAGCCCAGGGCGGTCTTTAATTGGTAAGCTAATAGGGTTAATTAATTATATATATATACTCATCTAGATTAGTAAAAAGTATATCTACTCGAAACTTAATTGGTTACAACTAGTTTGAATAATATTCTAAACATAATTTCTATGAAAACCAAGATTAATTTTATTAATTTGCAATAATATACCTAAATTAACTAAACATACAGCCAATACCTCTTGCATTCTTATTACATTGTCTTAAATATGTTTAGATATATTTATGTGCGCAAGTATGTTATTATGTTACTCGAAGGCTAATTAGAGCTATTCCTATTGCAAAAAAAAATCATTTAATTGCTGATAATCAATCCTTATTTACATGTATTATATTCCAGATGTTGTTAACATTGAAATACACTGGCCAAAATAATTAGGGGCGCACTTTGCGTACTTTTGTTAACCCTTTCAGTTCCAACGTTTTATTTTTTATTCTAAAAATCCAAAATTTGTGAAATATATTCATTATGCATCCAGAATGAAATGGTAAAAATCAGGGGGGGGGGGGATTATAATTTTTTAACTGAAATTTAAGGGGGGGGGGGGGGATTGGAATCATAAATTTTGAATAAATTTAACAATAATTTTTTCAAAATTTTATTTGTTAAAATCAATTTTTAACATCTAAGAATCCAAGCGTGAAGAATTTAGGGTCAATTTATTTCATAAAATTTTTTGGGAGTAAATTTTATTTTACCATGTTTTTCATGTTTTCATTTAATTAAAACAAACTTTATTTAATTCTTCAAAGACAGAAGACTTCTTCCATCTAACGATACATAAGTATACGAGCTCAACTTAGTGAGAAAAAAATGGCAAGCTGATGATTCCAAATGGAATCATTGAGACGTAAAACGGTTTAAACCATGCATTCCACTAATTCTTTTGAGCAGTGTATAATGAAAAAAAAAATTGGATCTAAATTAAATGCGATTTAAATATTTCATAATTGAAGAGCTGAGTGGAAGAACGTGCTAAGTGACATTTTTGAAAAAATTGAGATTTTTGTGTTAATGATTATGTTATTACCTCCTTTAAACATAACAGCTTTCAATTTTTTAGAAAACATTCGATTTCGTAGATTTTTCGTGAACGAAGTTGGTAGGTGCACGCGTTTTCGTCACTTTTTCAATGGAAGAACGTGCCAAGGACCCTTAGCATGTTCTTCCTCCGAAATCGTCCCGATTCAGACGATCGTTCAGTGGAAGAAAGTGCTAAGTGACAAAGTTGAAGAAAATTGTCAGACTTTCGCTTTATTTATGTCGCATTAATCGCAAAACACTTGGTTTTTTTTTTGTAGTTTCAATCAAAAAGAATTTAAAAATTTCATTAATTTTTTCAAATTAACTTTAATTATTAAATATAACCAATGAATTATAATTCATATAGCGTATAACCAGGCTTTGAGTGCATTTAGGGAAAATAGTAGAAAATGCACTTTTATTTTAGAATTCAATCGGAGCTAAAGGTTTTAATATTTTATAAAATATCGTTTGCTTTTAAAGTCTTGTGTTTTTTATTCTAATAAACATAGTCTATTTAGCATTGAATAGATGGTATTATTAAAAGAAAGTTGCACCTGCCCTTTGGACATCGCATGTTCGCGTT
>JAFNEN010003747.1:0-10126 GCA_019343175.1 Oedothorax gibbosus
AAGAATGTTTTTTTTTGCATACTATACTTTACGGAAACAGTTCTATCTAATATACAAGCATAGATGCATGAATGGTATAAGCACTTACTAGCTATAAAAACAACTTTTTCTTTTAGTACTGACTTTGTTCTGACTAGTACTACTTTGTCAGTACTACTTTAGTACTAAACAATGTTCTACAAATTTTATTTTTTGAAGGAGTGCGTAAATAAAAAACACGCCACAAAGATAATTTGTTTCTGATTTTGTAGAACTTTTTACCTGCTCAGGTTGGTAGATAAAGTGCTATATACCTAAAAGATATCAAACTTACTTCATCGAATGTCTCTGAAATGGTCTTGGACTTAGCGACAATATTAGATATGTCCCTTAACGTTATGTCTTTTCCTGTTTCTTTGAGAATCTCATCCTTCAATAACTTCTTATTCACCTTAAAGGAAACAATAAAAAGGTTACACTTCAGAGTCATCAATGTCTGAGCTTTATATACTAAAAAACTCAAAATTATACACAGTAGTTAGTAAAATCCCACTAATACACAGTTAATTCAAACTATTTTACGTTCATTGTACTTAGTAGTAAAAATTAGAAAAGTATACAATTTTCATCATTTTATTTATCCAAAAACAATGTCCTATTTTTTACAATACACATTTTTTTTAAAATAAGAAATTTCTACTAGTTTAATTTTTTTTTCTATTTTTCGGAAATTACCTCATATTTCAATTTGATTTTAAATTCTGTAAAAAGACTATTTATTGAAATGTGTTTCATGTTTCGCAAATTTAACATTCACTAGTATTCTTCCATTCTGCGAGTTTCTTAAAACTCCTTGCCATCGGCGATAGCCCCTTGCCTGTGCGACAATTGACAACCCTAGTGATTTGTTTTTGGAAGGGCGTGTCCAAGCGTTACTTTGGCCCTACCTTACAATTGTTAACTGCAGTAAAGTGATAAAGTGACCCCCGGATGAGACTTCGAATATGGTCGTAACCGGAGGTCTGGTCCGTTCGAGAGGAATTTTTAACATTAAGCGTATGGGGTTTTGCCCATAATTTGCCAAAATTTGTGCCTTGAAAAATTGCCCTTTTGCGGAGGAGGTTGCTTAATAGAGGTGGTCTGTTGTAGAAGTTTTACTGTACCCAGGTAGCACAACAATGTTGGCCGACATTCTACCGACATCGGCCAACATTGCGAAAGTCGAGGAATGTTGAACGTTGTAATCGCGACATCTGTCGACATTCGCAGGCATTGGGAATTTTTTAAAATTAGTATGACTTTAAATTCATTTTATTTTGATGTTGGAAGAATGAAACAATAATGTTAATGATAATGCAGATAAGTTTTAGTCATTATTTAAAAAAATGATAATTTTTGAAAATATTCGAATATGGTGGGGACATCTGGCGACATTGTGGATACAACGTCGATGAAACAACATTGACCAACATTGATCGATGTTTACTAGGTACTCGATTCACGTGAGTGTTAAGCCTACTAAGAAAACGCGGAAATAGGACTTCTTCGAGTGCTTTAGGGATGTGAGGTTTTTTAAAAATGGTTTTAGGTTTATCGGTGGCGCTGAGATCAACATAATAAACGTTAGCTTTATGGTTTGTTTACATCAGGGAGGAGAGTACGATCAAGGCTGTATTCTTTTAAGTTTTCGATTATTTTAGTCGTTTAAATCTATAGTAATACGCCAGCTTTAATGAAAAGAAATCAAAAACTATTTGTATAATGAGTTGTAATAGAAAGTCGAGAAACAAACAGTATCATTGTTTTGTTCCTGGCTACAGATCGAACAGTAAGAAACTTTCGTTGTTTTCTGTGCCAAAAAATGCAGAAGTTCTTGAAACTTGGAAGAAGGCAATCTTGTGAAGTGCACTTTGAAGAGGATTTTATTGAGAGCCATTATAAATGTATAAATAACAATGAAGTTTTAATGCCTAGAGGTAAGACTGTTATAAACAGAGTCAATTCCAACCAAATTCCCTGACTTTCCCCATTATTTATCAAAGAAAGTTCATGTAAAACGTAAAACAAAAAATTCGGTAGAAGGAGGAGAAAAATCTTGAAGATTAGTGAACCAGAAATTGATTTTAACACTTAGAACATCACAGAAGAAAATAATATCGAGGACATTTACAACATAGCTTTGCCTTCAAAATGTGGATCAAAGTTACGAGAAAAATCCAAATGTCATAAGTTTCTGTTCATGGAGAGAGGCAAATCTGTGTGCTTTGCCCTGCAAACAAATTGATGTTGAGAAGCTTCGGGATACATATACACCTGCACTGGATACGTGAAGAACATTTCTATTTTTACAAAACCGGTAGAGCCAAGACATTAGAAGGCCTTATCAAAAAACTCGACAAGTGTATGTGAAGGAGTTGGAACTGTAATTGAATTTAGATCCGATATTCAGATGGAAACATTAAAATTGATGGAGAGGTCCTTCGCTTAAAGAAGTGCAAAGGGACAGTAGAAAGTGAAGGGAAGTTTTGCTACTTCTGTAGACTTTTATTTCGTATTTGTATGACTGGGAAATCCATGCTCTTAATGAAGGTGGTTTTATTATCAACAGTTTTATCACTTTTCTAGTATTTGACCAAAAGTTTAAATTTCAAATATCTTATGACTTCATGTATAAGCCAAGATAAAATTGAAAGTTTATTTGCAGTGATTCGTCAATGTAAAGACTGCAACGATTATCTCGCATCTTTTGAGTTTTTGACAATTGTAAAATGTCTAAGTTTTTACAATTTAGCACGGTCACCTAAAGTATACAATGTAGAAACCGATATCATTAATTCTTTATTAACAGAACAGGATAATCAAACTGTAAGTAGCAACACTTTCGGCACTGTCTGTGACGTAAGCACGTAAAGTGTCATTTTCGCAACGATTCATGAATGAATATGATATAAAAAAGTGAACTTTTTTGCACGTTGTTATAAAAGATTGTTAAGATAATGCTGGATTTAAAATAAATTTCTATTTTTTTTAATATGTATTATTTCATAATTGTGTAAGATGTTTTAGTGAATTATCTGTCATAAAATTAATGATGGACTATTTGATCAATTTTATTCTTGGTAAAGTGTAAATATCAAATCCCCCATATTGTATTCAGTGCTACAGTAAATAGAGACATGAATATGTACTTGAATAAATATACAACAGTCTAATTAGTTATTAATTTTATGATTTGTTTTTTGTGAAACATTTCGTACAGAAGCTTTAGCAAGCAACATTTCTAAAGCTTCTGTACGAATTAATAATTGTTTTTTTTAATATATTAAAGTAGAAAATACATAACTATCTAAAACATAAAATTTAATAAAGTTACATGTAAAAAATAGTTTAATTGAAGTTTGTGCATAAGATTTACAGATTTTGTCAAGAATTTAACAGTTTCTCTACACTTTAATTATATGAAATAAAACCTATACCCAATGGAGGTACGTAAACATATTTTTATTCAACTCTACCTACAGTAATTTTTCGTCTTTTAATGGTATCGACCATCCCTATATAAATACATCCAGAGATGTTGTGTAGTTAACTTTAAACAATCTTGGAAAAATATGTGCTATGTATCAGATATTTAATATATGAATAATAATACGTAAAATTTGTTTTAATTTGACTCTGAAGCAGTACAGAAAAAAAAGAGCTATGTCGTAATGTAGTGTTTTATATAGCTGTCTGAATTACTAGTTTTTAAAATTACAATAGTACTAATAATACAATATTTCTTGATTAAATTTGATTTATTTAACCTATTGTTAATTGTTTTACAACATCGCATATTGACATTGGCTGACATAAAAATGACACCCTTGCGAATATTGTACAACATCGGTTTACGACATTGATCAACATTAGTCGTACCACATTCATGGGCGTTCTTTTACAGTACTTCTCAATTATATATTTGTACTTTTTTCTTTATATTTTTCTAATTAACAAAATTTTTGTTAATTTGAAATATATAAAGAAAATTACCTTTGTGTGTGTGTGTGTAAATATTTTTTTTTATATTTTTCTAATTAACAAAATTTTTGTTAATTAGAAAAATATAAAGAAAATTACCTTTGTAAATATTTTTTTTTCTACTCAACAAACAGATGAGTTAAAAAGTTATGCGAAGGAAATGGAAAAATGTATAATTGAGAAGTACTGTAAAAGAACGCCCATGAATGTGGTACGACTAATGTTGATCAATGTCGTAAACCGATGTTGTACAATATCCGCAAGGGTGTAATTTTTATGTCGGCCAATGTCGAAATGCGATATTGTACGGCGTTGATAAATGTTGGTCAATGTCGTAAACGGACGTCGTACAATATTTGCTAGGGGGGTCCATTTTTATGTCGGCCAATGTCAATATGCGATGTTGATCAATGTCGTAAACCGATGTAGTACAATATCCGCAAGGGTGTCATTTTTATGTCGGCAAATGTCGATATGCGATATTGTACGACGTTGATAAATGTTGGTCAATGTCGTAAAACGACGTCGTACAATATTTGCTAGGGGGGTCCATTTTGACGTCGGCCAATATTGACACCAATGTCGGCCAATATTTTTTTTAATATTGGCCGACGTTGGTGTGTTACCTGGGTAAGGGCGCTTTCACACTTGGCGACACGACACCGATATGTATCGGGTCCGATTCTGCGCCGATATTGTATCGTCTGTTATACGCTTTTTCACAAGGACGATATTTTTGCTCCCGATACGATAATTTCTCTCTCATTGCTTGTTTTGCTTTCGCCGACTTCACACCTGTTTTTGCTTTCTTCCTTCGTTTCTTCTAATATTTTTACGTAATGGCCCGACAAAATGCTTGGCATTATCACAAATTACGTCTGCTTTATCTGTTGTACCTTCGCCGAAAAAAGCGATCTATAACAAAAAGATTTTGGATCCACGATGTTTTAAAGGCTAGATATGTTGAAGGGGCATTTTACTGCCTGTTTAACAAGCTTCAAAATGATCCGGAGAAGTTTTTAAACTATTTTCGGATGAGCACAGGAACGTTTGAGTATATATTGTACCATATACAAGAACATATAAAAAAAGACACTCATATGAGGATGAGCATTCCACCCAAAGAAATGCTTGCGATAACTTTAAGGTAAGTTCCTAAAAAAAATTCATTTTTACTGCGATAAAAAAATTGTCTTACATAATTCTTCAAGTATTTTGTACTTATTTAAGTTATTTTTATGATACATGCAAAACTTCTTTCTCTTGTTGTCGATGAAATGTTTTCTTTTTGCAATGATATTCAACACATTTAATATTTGTGCATAAAATAAATCCAAATTCTTTATTATTTAAATGAAAGTAAACATAAATGTAAATTGAAAAAGCTTTTCAAATTATGTTTCGAGAGTATCGATTCTTCATAAATACATGTACAAAATCTAGTATTTTTTTACATTTCTTTACAAGTAAGTGACCAAATATTTGTTTATTAATTAAGCTTTTCTGTTGTGTATTAGAAGTTTGAAGGAATTTATTACCAAATTTATTTGTGTTCCCGAAATGTCTGCATTATAGCTTATTGGAAAATTTACTTACTTAGTAAACTTTTCGTCAAACACCTATTTGATCTTCATCGAAATAATTATTACAAAATTTATTTTAATGACTATATTACTTATGTGTCATACTTATTTTTTAGATATTTGGCATCCGGATGCTCTTTGACCGATTTGTTCTTCACCTACCGGATAGGAGTGTCAACAGCTTCTATCATCGTCCAGACCACAACAGAAAGGATATGGCAATGCCTTGCCAAGCTGCATTTCCCGGAGGCAACTCAAGAGAACTGGCTAAACATAGCAGCCAACTTTAAAAGGTCGGCCAACTTCCCGTTATGCCTGGGGGCCATTGATGGGAAGCATGTCAGAATACAGAACTTTCCTAACGAAGGTTCAATGAATTTCAACTATAAGAAATATCATTCTATGGTGCTGCTGGCTGTGGCAGATTCCGATTACAAATTTTCATTTGTAGATGTTGGAGGTTATGGAAAAGACTGTGATTCCAACATTTTGAAACAAACAGAGTTGTGGGATTTATTAATCCGCAAACAACTAAACATCCCCAACCCTGCACCCCTTCCCCCACATAACTTAAAAGTGCCATATGTGTTTGTGGCCGACGAGGCATTTCCTATGCAAGAAAATGCGATGCGTCCCTTTGGTGGCCACAACTTAACAGTTAAACAACGCATTTTTAACTATAGGTTAAGCAGGGCACGCCGATTTGTTGAATGTGCCTTCGGAATATTAACAAATAAGTGGAGGATATTCCACAAGCCACTCATCATGTCAAGAAGAAAAGCGATGGCTGTCATCAAGTGCTGTACCCTCCTTCACAATATAGTAAGGGAAATGGATGGGTACCGACCTGATGACCTCGTTACATGCACGTTGGATGCAGTAACCAGTTCCACCACAACAATGATGAAAACACCACGAGGCATTAGAACTGTGTTTGCCAACTGTTTTGTGAGTGAGATAGGAGCTTTACCGTGGCAAATGTCAAAAATTTAAGTGATGAGTTTTGTTTTATTTTGATACATTTGTGATATAGAGCATGTAAGATAAGCGAAATTTCGCGTTAACGAGGTTTGATTGTATGTTTTATTTATATAAAAATTGTAGATCTATATAAATAGTTAGCAAAAGTTACACTACTTATATACAGAAAATTATAAATAATGCAATTTATGTAACCAAGGATTTGCCATGTCCCCCCAAAAAAAGTTTGCTTATTCATAGTTCACTAAAACTGTTTTTTTTACTACTCCAAACAAATTCCACTATATTGATGTGGTCCTCAGCAAATGTTTTACGTTCAGATTTTCAAAATTACTTAAAAAATATGCTTTATAAATATCTAATTCTTTGAAAAATGTTTCTCTAAAGAGAATATTTGTAGAGTTTTTTTGGGAATGAAGAGATTAAGTAAATATCAGTATAAATATTGTTTTTTGGTATTAAGGAAATATCCCCAACTGCTTATCCAATCAAAGTTTAGTTTATGTATATATTGGGCTTATGTAGTTTTTATACATAATGCATTACTGTTAAGTTTCACAATTGGCAAAAGTGCAGTTAAGGATCCAGCCCTATATTACAGCTGTATATTTTATTGCTGATTGAAAGTTTTTTTTTGTGTGTGAAGCATTTTTATACCTTGTAAAAGCAAAATTTCACTTGGATATTTGTAAATAAATATTTAAAACCTTGGTGATATATTTTTCCTGTAATCAAATCTTTTTCCCCATAAAAAAAAAACTATCAAAATTACAGTCATCTGAAAACTTACAATTTTAACTACAAAGCACTATTTTTTTTTTAACTAAAATTAATAAGCACCATTTGTAAGTGAATTTCCTTAGCAAACTTGAGGGCGAATGAGCCTGATTAACCACAGGTCTACAAACCAGTGCCTCGATGTTAATCCAATAAAAAAATTCTCAGCCACATTTCTACGGCTGTATTGAATATTTTAGTTTTTTTTTTAAATGATAAATGTAGATGACTTGCAGATCTCTATAATCCCACTTTTTGAAATTGGTTTGAATATTGTGTAAAATCATTTATTGAAACTTAGAAAAAACATTCGAACCAATATCAAAAAGCCACTTCCATTTGAAAGAAAATATCTAACATGGGCAATGTTTTCTGACTGAAGGGCGACTTTTTTTCATTAACAATTTCAGTCCCAATGAGCAATTTGACATCATTTTAGAATTTTTTTTTGATCGTCTATAGCCATTTATGGTATCAAAAAGCACATCATTCGATTCTTCAAACTTTTTTCTGTTAGAAAATATTTTTTATTCATCCCAATTGATGTCAGCCCTATTTTTTTAAAAATTATGATCAGAATTTTTTTTCTAAAATAATACCAAATGGCATTATTTTGGGACTGAAAGGGTTAAGTACCTACCATAAGCTGCTCATACAATAGGAGTTTTTTCAAATTTATAGGACCGCTGCGAGGCCTGTAACTAAGGTGGCTGCCATTCAATAAAATAATTATTAAAAGTTTCCTGCTTAAAATTATACTTTCGAAACTTGACACAAAGTAAACTTTCTTAATTTTTAAGAAGCATTTTTTTAAAAGGCGGTGGTGGTAATATAGGTTTCTAACTTACACTTAGTTTATTAAATACATAATAAAAGAAAGTTGACAAATAAACATAAATTTTTCATTGAAACTTGCATCGAAGATGACAGATGTTTGGCGATTCGCATGAATTTATTATTATTATTTTTTATTATCAAGAAAACAACAAGTACAAAATAAACACTCCGGGGATTTAGAATCCCATACGAGTGAAAAGAAATTCAAGACATTTTTTTTATAAAACAATACAGGATAGATATGACAATGAAATTTGGCAAAGTCGTCGGTGCTATTTAAAAATAAACAATAGAGAACCCAAAATTGAATTAAATTGAAGCAAATTAAATTATCAACTGAAAACAGATAATTTTTTAGCTTTTTTTTGAAAACGATGACATTTGGTATAATTTGCAGATCAACAGGGAGATTATTGTATTGTTTAGGAGCTAAATAAAAAAACTTTTGTGAAAAATCTCCCTGTTGGCTCTGGGTATATTGAAAATAACGTTTGGTCGTCTAGGATTGACTATTTCTCTTTTATCACATAAATTGGGATTTAAGAAGAGATTGTAGCTATTTTTATAAAAGTGTAGATGATGAACTGGAAGTATGTCTAGTAATTTGTAATCTTGGAATGTAATACTGCGATTATTATAATTAAGAATTAATTTAATAAATTTATTTTGGAGATTTTTGACTATGGATATATTAGATTCGTAGTCCCCACGCCAAATAGACAATCCGTAGTAGATTCTGGGATGAACCCATGCATAGTATAGTTGCTTAAGAAATTTTTGATTAACTAGATGCTTTAAATGATAAAATTTATAAAGAAGAAACCGCATAGTGTTAGAGATGGAATTGATATGAGATTTCCATTTAAGATTTGAATCTATGTGAAGTCCAAGGTACTTAATTGTGTCTCCACATTCCAATTCTTGACAAACACAGGAGAGGTTATCGTTGTAGTTATCTTTATGATAAATTAGTCGAAATTGGTTTTCTTTTTTAATTAGGTTAAAATTTGTTCGCATTAATATGTAAGTCATTAGAATCAAACCAAGATTTAAGTTTGATGAGGTCTTCTTGGATTAAACTATTAAGATCATCTTGATTATTACCGGAGTATAGAAGAGTGGTACCGTCTGCAAAACAAATAATCTCACCAGATAGATCTAAAGCTAATAAATCGTTAACACAAACTAGAAATAAAAGTGGACCAAGTAAGGAGCCATGAGGAACACCTTTGGTGAGAAAGGAAATAGGACTAAGAGTATTATTTATTTTAACTAATTGACTTCGGTTTCTCAAATACGAACCCAGAAAATCATGGATCGGGCCACGAATACCATAAGAGTACAATTTATCCAAAAGGATGTTGTGATTCACCGAATCGAAAGCTTTGGAAATGTCAATAAAAACGGCAACTGTGATATGATTTTGGTCAATACTGTTATAAATAAATTTAGAGAAGTTAATAAGTACAAGTTCTGTATTGCGGCGTGGTAAAAAACCAAATTGTTTAGATGAGAAAAAATTCTGGGTTTCAAAGTAATTAAGCAACCTAATTTTTAGGCAATATTCAATTAAAAGGGAAAGAGAGGTAAGAACTGAAATTGGTCTATAGTTGGACAAACAGTTTTTATCACCTTTTTTGTAGATTGGAGTTAACGACAGCAGTTTTTAAAAAATCTGGAAAAATACCATTTTTAATTAGGTTATTGATAAGATTTGTAACATAATTAGGATGGTATTTAAGTAAAATTTTCAAAATAGTAACATCGATTTAATTTCTGCTATTTTATTCAAAATGGTCGATTGTAATTGCAGTTTTTCCTCCACTGAAAAGTCTGTGACATAATCTTCAAATGACGTAAAGAATGTTCACTCTGTGCGTGGTCTTTTTAGTTCTTCGATGATTTCGGCCTCTATATCTTCAATATTTCTTTTTGGCCGAGTTGCCTTT
>JAFNEN010003750.1:0-10753 GCA_019343175.1 Oedothorax gibbosus
TTTTTTTTTAAAAAAAAAAAAGGGGAAAAAAAAAACAAAATTTTCGAAAAAAAAAGCCCCAAATTTTTTTTTTTTTAAAACCCAATACCCCAAAAACCATACATTTTTTCTTTTTTTCAAAAAAAAAACCAAAAAAAATTTTTTTAAAAAAAAAAAAAAAACCCCTTTGGGGGCAAAAAAAACCCCTTTTTTTTTAATTTTTTTTTTTTCTAAAAAGGCTGTTTTTGGGGCCCAAACTTTTTTTTTTTTTTTTTTTTAAAAAAGAGAAAAAAAAAAGGAAGAAAATTTTTTTAAATTTTTAGGTTTTTCCCACCCCCCTTTGGGGGGCCGTCCCCCCCCAAACAGGGGGCCCCCCTTTTTTTTTAATTTTTAAAATCGGGGGGCCCCTTTTTAAAGAAAGGAAAAGAAATTTTTTTGAAAAAACCCCCCCGGCCCCTTTTTTTTTTTTTTTTTTTCCCGGGGGACCACAAATTTTTTTTGGAAATTTTTAAAAAAATTTTCCTAGTAAAAAAAAAACCCAAAAGGGTTTTCCCCAAATTTCCCTTTTTTTAAAAAAAAAGTAGAAAATGTTTTTTTTTTTTTTTAAAAAAAAGGGGTTTTTAAAATTTTTTTTTTTTTGGTTTTCCAATTTTTTAATTTTTGTTTTTTTTTGGAGGGTTTTTTTTTCCTAAAAAATTTAAAAAAGTAAAAAGGGGTTTTTAATTTTTTTTAAAGGGCCCCCCGGGGTGTTAAATGTTTTCCTTTTTTTTTTGGGAAAAAGTTTTTTTTTTTTTTGTCCCCTTTTTTTTTGGGGGTTTAAAAATTTTAAAAAATTGGGGCCCCCTTTTAAAAAAAAATTTTTTTTTCAGCATAGGGTTTTTTTTTTTGGCCCAAAAAAAAATTTTCCCTTTAAAATTTTTTTTTCCAACTTTTTTTTATCGATTAATTTGGGAAAAAAAAATTCAAGTTTTTTTTTTTTTTTGTTCCCCCTAAAAAATTTAAAACTTTACTAAAAAAAAAAAACTTAAAAAAATAGAAATTTTTGGTTTTTTAAAAAAATTTTTTTTTTTTTTTTTAAGAAAAAAAAAAAAATTTTTTTAATAGGGTTTTTTTTTTTTTTTTTTTTTAAAGAAAAAAAAAAATTTTTTAAAAAATCTAAAAAATAACCCCCCCCTTTATATTTCGGGAATCAATTACTTTTTTTTTTTTTTTTTTTAAAAAATTTTTTTTAAATTTTTTTTTGGGAATCTAAAAAAAAAAAAAAAACAAAGTTTTTTTTTTTTTTAATTTTTAAAAAAAAAAATTATTTTAAATTTTGAAAAAAAAAAATAAAAATTAAAAAAAAAAATAACAAAAATTTTTTTTTTTTTTTTTTCCCAACTCCCAAAAAAAAAAGGGGGTTTTTTGGGGGTTAAACCCTTTTTCCCCCCCTTAGGGGAAAAATTTTTAAAACCCAGCTTTTCCCCCCCCCAAAATTTTTTTAAAAAAAAAAACTACCCCTCAATTTTTTTTAAAAAAAAAGTTACAAAAAAAAAAAGCTTACCCCAAATTTTTTTAGGCTGAAAGCTTTTACTAAAAAAAAATTTTTTTGGGGAATAAGGGTTTTTTAAGGGGGTTTTTAAAAAAAAAAATAAAAAAAAAAAGAAAGGGTTTTTCCCCAAAAAAAAATTTTTTTCCAGATTTTTTTTTTAAATTTCCTCCCGGGGGGGTAAACAAAAAAAAATCCCCCAAAAATTTTTTTTATTTTTTTTAAAAAAATTTTGGTAAAAAAAAAAATTTTTTTTTTGTTTTGGTAATTTTTTTTTTTTAAAATTCTTTTAAAAAAAACCCCCTTTTTTAAACCCTTTAAAAAAAAAAAGGGGTTTTTTTTGGAAAATTTTTAAAAAAAAAATAAACTAGATATGGGGGGTTTTTTTCCCCCTTTTTTTTTTTTTTATTTTTTCCCAAAAAAAAAAACCCCTTTTTTTTTTAAATTTTTTTTTTTTGCAAAATGAGAAAAAACCTTTTTTAATTTTTTTTAAACGGGGGGGATTTAAAAAGGGGTTTTTTTTTTTTTTAACCCAAAAAAAGAAGTTTTTTTTGGGGTTTTTTTTTTTCCCCTTAAAGAGCAAAAAAAAAAGTTCATGTGGAAGACTTTTAAAATTCACATCGTAAAGGAAAAGTTACATGTATTTCATCTCCTTTACTAATTTACTTTTTAAAGCTTTTTTTGTGACTTTTTTTTTAAGGAAATTAAAGTTGTTTTTTTTTGGTTTAATGCGAAAAAAAATGTGTAAGTTTTTTACAGGTTTTTTTTTTTTTTTTAATTTTATTTTTTTTTTGCGTAGATTGTCCTTTTTAAGTTGTTTGGGTTTAACCTTTTCCACTTGTTTAATGTTTTTTTTTTTTTTATGGTTAGGCTTTTTAAATGAAACTTTTGGGGGGGGAAATGAAAACCCTTTTTTTAATTTTGCAAACTCAAATTTTTTTAAACTTTGGTGGGGAAAAATTTAAAAAATAAAAATGGAAAAAAACATTTTTTTGTTTTTTTCTAACATGTTTTTTTTTTTTTAAGCTTAAAAACATCTTAACCCGGGAAAAAATAATTCCGATTAGTTTTTTTTTAACAAACAAGTTTGTTTAGTTTTTTTTTTTTGTTTTTTTCATGCAAAAAAAAGTTTTTTTTTTTTGTAAGAAAGGCCCATGTGAACGATAATTAAAAATCCACACAAATAGTGTTTTTTTTTTTTTTTTTTCATACTAAATCCAAAATGCTTTTTACACTTTTTTGACTTTTTAAAAAAAATTCCTTTCCCAAATTTTTGTAATTTAATGCAGTAATGCATCCAAAAACCATTGTTTTGTGTTTATTTTTTTTTTTTTTATGGAATTTAGGTTCCCCTAAAGTAAAATTTAAATTTGCCTTTTTCGAGAAATTTTTCACTAAATTTAAGTTTTTCCCCCCTTTGATTTTCACCCATTAAAATACACAAAACAACTTAATAATTTGTTTTTTTTTTTTAAACTCAATTGTTCTTTAAGAATTTGCAACTAAAAATTTTTTTTTTTTTTATATTCATTTTTCCATTTTACATCAAGAAGGAGGGTTTTTTTAAATAATTTAAAAAAATTAAATCCTTTTTTTAATATTTTGAAATTAAACTTTTGTTTCGCATTCAAACCTGGAAAAAATTTATTACCTTTGCAATAAGATCACGCAAAATAAAATTATGGCCTTTTTTTGCTTTTAATTTTTTAAAATTTTTTTTTAACGAACCAAATTAATTTTTTTTTAAAAAAAATTGAATTTTTTTGTTTTTTTTTTTTTTAGGGAGTTTCTGTTTTTTGGGTTCCCGTAAGATCCATTTGTTTTTTATCGAACCCCGTTTTATTAAGGGTAAAAAAAAAAAATATTTTTTTTTTTCTAAAAAAGGTTTTAAAACAACATAAGTCGTTATTTAAGGCAAGCAACTGACCCCCCTACATATTTTGTAATAAATTTGTTAAAAAATTGAATAAAAAATAAATTTGGGTAAAAAAACCTTGTGTTTTACAACCCCCAATCTTTGGCGCATCCCCCTGCCGGGAAAAATTCCGAACCCCGGGACCTTTTTTTGGGAATTTTAGAAGTTCCAAACCGCGCTATCCCACTGCGCTAACAGGGGAAACCTACAATTTTTTTTACCAAATTTAACTTTTTTGTTAATCAGCGCAACAAAACTTCCCCTTATGTTTTTACATTAACCACTGGATAAAGGTGACTCTTAATTTTTTTTTATTTGGCCGTAATCGTGATTCCCCGTTATATGAAACAAATCGAAGGCCCATTGCTAATTTTTCTCCCCTTTAAAATGATTTTTTTTGTCCATGTTTTTT
This sequence comes from Oedothorax gibbosus, assembly GCA_019343175.1. Lineage (NCBI taxonomy): Eukaryota > Metazoa > Arthropoda > Arachnida > Araneae > Linyphiidae > Oedothorax > Oedothorax gibbosus. The sequence continues at coordinate 3,835 of JAFNEN010003750.1, forward strand.
AACTTGGAATCAAAAAAGCTGAAACAAATAAGGTTATGGAAAATCCGTACATACAATACATATGAACCAAAAAAACCATGGGTATCTTTTTAATTTTTTTTTTTTATTCCTAATTTGTTTTTTATATTATAAAGTAAACAATTTGTTTTTTTTTACGAACATTTTCCACTTTGCAATGTTTGTAAATTGTTTTTTTTTTACAATTTTTTTGGCTTTTTTTTCTAGCTATGTAAAAGTATAACTTTTGTGCCAGTAATAAGTGTTTTTTTTTTTTTGCTTCCCTTCGCCAATAAAACCCCAACATACGTTTTACGTGTGTAAAAGGTTTATACAAAACATGAAACTCTTCTCAAACAACACAAACCATGGGGAAGTTAACTTTTTTTTTTGGACAGAAACGCCCACTATGAAAGGTCCCCCCAATTATGCCCTTTTAACCTCAAAATTTTTCAATTTTGAGCGTATAGTAAAAAGAACCCCGTTGAAACATTGTTATTTAAATAGAGGTTTTGGTTTTTTAACAAAATGTTCCCCCCCCCCCCCCCCCGCTTTGCCAAAGGGTTTGGTTAAAAAACAAAATTTTTGAATTAACAAAAAGAGACCGGTCCTTTTAAACTTTACCTTCCATATCGGAAACGTTATACCCGTTCCCCCCGAACTAAAACTAACAAATGAAAATAAATTGAAAATGAAAAAAACCCTAGGAAGTGGTGGAAAAAAAATTTTTACCATTTTATTTTTTTGTCAATTGCCACTCCCAATTATTAATAATTTGGTTTTTTTTTTGGCTTAGAAAATTTTTTCCCCAATTGTGTTTTTAATTCCTTTGCACAAGAAGGTTTTTTTTGTTTTGCCTTTTTTCAGAAAATACCTTTGAACTTCCTTAAAAAGTTTATTCATGGCCCCTTTTATGAGTTTTTTTTTCCCGAAAACAAAAAAAAAAAAGAAAAAGTTCCGCGGTACCAATTTTGAAAAGTCCGGGTTAAGTAATTTTTTTTTCCTTTGTTTTTTTTGTTTTCGTCAGCCAATAATCCCCTTTTTAAAAAAAAAACCCACTAAAAAAAGTGGGGTTACGAAACTTCAAAACCTTTTTTGCGCCTTTTGCCGCAAATTTTTTTCCCCCCCCGCAAAGTTTTCCCTTATTATAACCATCGAACCAAGGGCAGAATACGGAAAACCGCTACCAAGTCCCAACTGCCTCTTGTTAAAATTTTTTAGCCTGTTAAAGAGGTTTGACATTGTTTTTCCCAGACGATTGGGAAAAATGACCAAAGAACGGAACCCAATGTTTTTTTTTTAAAAAAAACCCTTTTTTGGTTGTTTTAACACACTACGAAATGTTTTTTCCTGCAAAATTTGCTTTTTCTAAACAATTTTCCTCCCGCTAAGACCAGATATCCATCGAAAACCGAAAAACCGGAGTTAAAAATTTGTAAAAACCGATTGACATTTTTTGGGTAAAATGCTTTTTTGTATAGTTTTAAAATTAACCTAATTTAAAAAACCCACGATATATTTAATATAACTAAGCCAGGTATAAAGTTGGCAAACGTAAAAATAACTGTAAAAAAAATAGAAAAATTAAGCATACGACAAAAAAACCCGAGCATATTGGGAGAAATGGGAAACCGACAACAACAATGAAAAAAATCGTGGGGAAATGCAAGAAAGAAAAAAATGGAAAAGTGTTTACGTCCCCCATCTGAAAACCACCCAATTTTTCATATTAATTTATATCACCACACCCAGAACGAAACATATTTTTCGTTTTCATTTCCTACAAGCAATAACAAACAATTTTTTACCTTCCCTCACTTTACTAAAAATAAACAAAACCAGTTAAAAACGACCAGGATAAAAACGGCCGGGTTTTTTTCCAATGAAAACCGAAAACAAAGAAAGTTGTGGGGTCCTTTTAATGCCCCAAATTTGGTTACTGACAGCCCAACCAGAACCCTTTTTTTAGTTCAATACAAGACAGGTGGGAAAATTCCCATTTAACCATTTCTAATTTTTTTTCCCATAATTTTTTTCAAGTTTCAGAAAACTGGTTCCCTCTCAGTTTTTTTTTCCCCTTTCGTTTTTTTTAATTGTATCACCCTTTGAACTTCGCAATTGCCAAATAAAAAAAAAATACTGGTAAAATAAATTGGTAATTAAAGTAAATTTAAAAATATAAAAAAAAAAAAAACCACGTAGGAAAAGTTAGCTGATGGAGTAAAATTTAGCCCCCTTTATAAACGATCGTCTTCACCCTGAACATAATTTTTTTTTTCCCCCTAATTAAAATCCCCCTGGGATCCCAAAGCGGAAGAGACCCGAGACTCTAAATTTTGTTTTTTTGGCCAACAGAGTAGGCCGGGGGCATAGGGGCCGTGGATTCGGCGGGGACTGTGGGGGAAGCAAATTTTGGGCCCACCGGCACCCTCTTTTGCTGATTTACACGGGAACTTTGGTGTTTTCCCTGTATGGAGTCCCAGAATGAAAGATTTATGTCCCGTTTAATTTTTTTTTAAGCACATTTTTTTAATAGGGCAAAAGAGAAAAAAAAAAACCGTTATCCGGTGGGCGGAAGGCTTCAATTCAAGGCGGTTCCGCCCCCCCCTTGCAATGCGGCCCGGGTTTTCAAGTGCCCCCGCGTGCAAGCCAAAACAAATGAAGCGGGGGGCCCGACCCCGTGTAAGAAGAAGGGAAAGTGGGTTAAAAAAAATATGCCCTTTTGAGCGCCCACTCAAGGGTGGGGCCCCCCCCCCCCGAACTCCCCCCGTTCACTTGACCTGGTGGGGTTTCCTTTTTTAATTTACCGACGCCCCCCACCCCCATCACCAAATAGGCCCCTCCCGTCCTATTTTTCCCCCACTAGTAAAAATGCACGATACTTTGAAACTTTTTTCAAATCTAACAATGGGGTTGGGTTGGGTTATTGTAAAGGACATACAATATCCCAAGGTTTTTATGTTTGCTTTGGGGGTCAAGCCCCGCTTTTTTATAAAACCTTTCGTCAAGTTAATACAGACACAAACCAACACCCACAACAAGTGGAGTTCCATCCCCCTAATTTTTTTTTTTTTTAGAGACGAGGGCCCAATTTAAAAAATAGGAATTCCCCCCAGAAATTGTGGTTTTTTTTGTCCCACCCCCCAAGAGGGGTTTATTGGATTTTTTGGTAATGGGAAAAAACCTTTGGGAAATGGAACACCCTTTTTGGGGGGTGGGTAACCACCGACCTGATTTTTTTTTACCGTGGCCACCGTCCCCCCCCCACCATTAGCGTACACGGGGGTCTTCCGGAAAGGCAGCGGACTCGAAACTTCGCAACCTAGGGATGCCCCAGTCCCAAACCTTTACCCGAACCAGGCTTATCCCGGCCCCCCCCTAAAATCCCCTTAACACTAATTCCCAATATCGGTAATTTTATTCCCTTTAAAAAATCGGGCCCCCAAGGCCCCCCCCGTGCCAAATAAATATTTTTTTCCTATTCCTATAACTTGTCCCCCCTTGTTTTTTGCAGCTAAAAAGTCCCCCGACCAATTAATAAAAACCCCCAAGCGTAAAGAAGGAAAAATTGCCCAAAGTTGTTTTTAAATTAAGCTTCCAAAGTTTCGACGTTTTTTGGCCGTGGGCGATTAAAGTCCCCCCTCCCCTTTTAAAAAGTTTTTTTTTGCAATGGGGTTTTGCCAATCAGGTTGGGGATCGTCCCCCCAATTTGATTTTTGGTTTTGTTTTTTTTGTGAAATCACCGGCCCGGCCCCCCCCGCCTGCCAATACTCTAGTGGCCCGGACCGATATTCAACTTTAACCCAACTAACCATAAAATTACAGTTGTTTTTTTTTACCCAGGAAACTGAAATTGGGTTACAAAATTGTCCCCCCCGCTGTAACCTCCGGAATGATTTCGCCAGTAGTAAAATTGTTTTTTAATGGATTTTTTTGTTTCCGCATGCGATCCGTAAAAAGTTTTTTTTAAATAATAAAAAAGAGAAAACCCCGTAATTTTTTTTTTTTTTGCCTGCCTTTTTTTTTTTTTTTAAAAAATTTTGTGACAAATTTTCCCAATTTTTTTAAAAACCCGGGGTGGAAAAAAAAAAAAAATTTTTAAGTAACAGAGTTTTTTTTTTTTTTTTTTTCGCAAAAATTTAAAAACATTTTTTTGAAAAAAACCCCCCAAAAGACAAAAAGTTTGGTTTTGGTTTTTTCCTTTCGTTTTTTCCGTAAGAACCGGGGGGGAATTTTTTAAAAAGAAAAGAAAAAAATTCCCCTTAATTTTAAAATAGGGGGAATTTTTTTTCTAAAAAAAAAAAATTTTTTTTTTTGGCTTTTTTAAAAATTTGGTTTCCCCTTTTCCCCAAAAAAATTTAAAAACCCCTTAAAAATTTTTTTTTTTTTTTTTTTTTTTTTTTTTAAATTTTTAAAACCCCTAAAAAAATGAGAAAAATTATTTTTTTTTAAAAATTTGGAGAAACATTACACCCCCCCCAAACCCCCTTTTTTTTTTTGGGGGTTTTTTTTATTGGGTTTTTCCCCTTTGACGGGCCCCCCCCCCCCCTAGTAACTTATAAAAAAATATAATAGTAAAATAAAATCAAAGTTTTTAAAAAACCCCCTTTTTTTGGGGAAAAAAACTTTTTAAACAAAAAATTTTTAAAAAAACCGCTTTCCCCGTAAAAAAACCCCCATTCCCATTTTTTTATTAAATTTTTTTTTTTTTTAATCTAAATTTTTGAAATTTAATGTTTTATTTTGGGAAAGGGAAAAAACCCCCCCCCCACCGGTTTTTTTTTTTAAAATAAATGGGCCGGCCCCAAAAAAAACGTTGGGGGGGATAACCCTTTCCCCACCCCCCCTTTAAAAAAAAAAACCATTTTTTTAAAAAAAAAAATTTTTTTTTTTGGAAAATTTTTTTAAAAGAAAATTTTTTTTTTCAAAAAAAAAAAATAAGTTTTTTTTTTTTTTTTTTTTTGGGGGGTTTTTTTAAATAAAAAATTTTTTTTAAAATATTTTTGGGAAAAATTTTTTTCGAAAAATTTTTTTCCCCCCCACCCCATTTTTTAAATTTTTTTTTTTTTTTCCCTATTTTTTGGGAAAATAAAAAAAAGGGGGGATTTAAAAAAAAAATTTTTTAAATTTTTTTCCTCCCCACCAAAAAATTTTTTTTCCCGCCCCCCCCCTCCCAAAACAGCGTCTTCCCCCTTTTTTAAAAAGTAAAACCCCTAAAAAGGGTTTTTTAAAAATTGGGCCCCCCTTTTTCGAAAAAAACCCCCCCTTTTTATACCCGTTTTTTTTTTCGAGATTTTTTAACTCTTTTTTTAAAAAAGGGTTTCGTTATTTTTTACAAGAAAAAAAATTTTTTTTTTTTTTGGCTTGAGAATTTTTATGCGTTTTTTTTTTTTAAAAAAATTGGGGGAAAAAAAATAACAAAATTTTTTGGCTGGGAAAAAACGGGGAAAAAAAATTGGGTTTTGTGGGTTTAAAAATTTTAAAAAAATTTCCCCCCTTTTCCCCCCCCTTTTTGCCCCAAAGGGAAAAATTTTTTTGATCCCCTTTTCCCCCTTTGTAACGACTTTTTTTTTTTTTTTGTCCCCTAAAAAATGGGTTTTAGAATAAGGCCCCCTAAAGTAAACCCCCCTTTTTTTTTTAAAAAAGGTTGGGGAAAAATTAAAAACTTACGTTTTTTGTTTTTTTTTCAAAAATGGGGTTTTTTGGGTTTTTTTTTAATCCCAAAAAAAAATATTTAAAAATTTTCCCCCCCCCAAAAAACCCCCCAAAAATTTAAAAAATTTTTTTTTAATTTTTTTTTTTTTAAAAAATTTAACAAAGATACGTAAAATTTTTTTTTGGTTTTTTTTTAAAAAAAATTTAAAACCCCCCAAAAATTTTCCCCCCCACCAAAAAAAATTTTAAAAAAAAAAATTTTTTTGGGAAAAATTTTTAAACCCCTAAAAAAAACGTAAAAATTTTGGGAAAAAAAAAAGGTTTTTTTGGGCCCCCCCCAAAAAAAAAATTTTGGGAACCCCTTTTTTTCTAAAAAAAATAAAAAAGGGGCCATTTTTTTCTAAAAGAAAAATTAAAAAAAAAGCTTTCCCCCCCCCTTTTTTTTTCAAAAAAATTTTTAAGGTTTTTTTCCCCCCCCCAAAAAAATTAAAAAAAAACCCCTTTTTAAACCCAATTTTTTTTTTTTAAAAATTTTTAAATTTTCCCCTACAAAAATTTTTTTTTAACTTAAAACCCCGGGGAAAAAAAAATTTTTTTTTTTTAAAACAAAAAAAAAGTAGGTTTTTAAAGCAAAAACAAAAAAAACAATAAAAAACATATCCCAAAACCTTTTTAAAAAAAAGGGAAAACCCCCTAAACAAAAAAAAAAATCCCCCAAAAGGAAAAAACCCAAAATTTTTTTTTGGGACAAATTTTTATTTTTGAAAATTTTTTTTTAAATTTAAAAAATTTTGGGGAATCCCCCCCTTTCTTTTTTTTCCCAGAAAAAAAAAACCCTATTTTTCCCTTTTTTTTAACTTTTTTTTAAAAATTTTTTTTTTTTTAAAAAAATTTAAGCCCCCCTTTTTTTTTTTTTTTTTAACATTTTTTTTTTTGGCAAAAAAAAAATTTTTTGAAAAAAAAAAAAAATTAAACTTTTCCCGGTTTTAAATTTTTTGGAAAATTTTTTCCCCCCCGGGGAAATTTTTTTGAAAGGAAAATTTAAAATTTTTTTTTAAAAACCCCAAAACCCCCCCCCAAAAAAAATTTTTAAAAGCCCTAAAAAAAAAAACCCCTTTTTTTTTTTTTTAGAAAATTTAAAAAAGGGTAAAAAAAAAAAAAGAACCCCAATCCCCCTAAATTCCCGTAAAAAACATGGGGGAAAACCCCTTTTTTTAATAGGGGGAAAAAAAAGCCCCCCCCCCCCCCCCCCCCCCCCTTTTTTTTT
>JAFNEN010003752.1:0-20454 GCA_019343175.1 Oedothorax gibbosus
TTTCTAGCATATACTATTTTTATATAGTTTAAGAAAAGTATACTTCTCATCAATATGTAATTATTGTTAGTTAGAAATTTGTGAGTCTGTTTTGAATGTAAATGAACAAAAGCAGAGGGTGATTTGATTCTTTTTCATATTCATATCTCCTTAATTTGTTTGATTCGACAAACTTCAATTGGTTAATAAAATCATAACAATTCTTAAAGGGAATACGGATGGTAATGATTTATAATTTTGAATATGCTAAATTTGTAATATTTTCAATACCATTGTTTTACTTAATTTTCTTACAATTTTAACCGATATATGATCATTTAGTAATGCAGAATCGTACGCACTTGTTTATTGTCATTTTAATAGATTCTGAAATACCCTTGTATATTTAGATTATCTTTGAAAACAATAATCTTGTTAAACATAATAATGGTAATTTTCAAAAACAGTGTCTCCCGATTTTTTTTTTTACATTAAGAAAAGATTTAAATTATAATTCTAGAGGATAAATTAAAAAAATGGCCTCCAATTTAATTGAATGGTGGTGGTGGGGGGGGTGTAACAAAAATTCAGTCTAGAGGCCCCTAATTCAATATCCTTGAATTAAACGAAAAGAATATATTTATTTTTAAAAACTTTTTTTTCACCGAAAAACATTAGGATAGGTGAAATATCGTTTTTAAGTCTTCTCAAAAATAAAATTCATAGTTGAAAGAGTTAAATGGCGAATGTATGTCTAACAACACTGTCTCTTCAAAGTATGAATTCAAAGTAACCTTACTATACATCCTATCTGCCGTGGGCAGGTAAACTGCAGTAACTTCCATAATGACCTGGACCATTGCTGCAAGCACTCAATTACCCTAACCTTCAAGAAAACAAACTGTAAAAAATTATTTCGGAGCAAAAATGGTATAACTCATTGTTGCGATTACTACAGTTTACGTGCCCACGGCAGATATATTCATCCTCTGAAATCGTTGGAAATACCCCTCTTCCGTAGGCTGTGAAAGACCCTTTATCTTACGAATAGAATACATTGTTACAAAACACTCCCTACAAAACACTAATAATAGATTTCAACTTTTGGATAGTTTGTGAACTTCATTTTTCAATTGGGATCGTAATTTTTTTTTAAATTTGCAATAGTCCATGCGATTTATATTACTACTATTTTATATTTTAAAATATTAATGATATTTAAAAAATACCCCCATTTCGTTAAATTTAAATATGACTCAGATCAACGACATTAGTTAATTTAGTTATGAGAATTGAAAATAATGTAGTTAAAATAATTAGGAAGTTCCTAAATTTATACATAATTCTAAATATATTATGAGCTATTATAAAGTTGGATACATTCTTTACAATTGAAGAAACCCCAAAATTATTTCTCGCGAACTCTTACACAGGTAACAGGTGTGTCCAAGTAGGCGTGTCCGTGTTTGCTTTTCTTCATCGTTCATCATTCCTCGTGGAAGAGGGTCGCTGTATGTAGCTCATTTGACACCCGAAAGGATTTTCGAAGAATAGCTCCAAACCTCCCATAAAGTAGAAACCCGGTGGACGAGTCCATTCTATATTTTCGCCACAGAAAATCCCCCGTCCACAGAGGATAGGGTTTTTTTAAAACAACTCAACTCCCCGGCCTGACAGGGTTAAGAGTGTAAGGACGTAGATTGTTTTCTTTTACCCTCTCCGCAAAAAGAGTGAAATTCACTCCCATACGTAAACCACATGCGTATTGCGTAATCACCGTATTTCTATTATAAATTTTAAATTTCATTTCGCAAGAAATATACCGGATCCATCGGGAAATGTCGCGCGGAGCTCCATTTTCATACTACTTTCAATAAAATGCAAAATATACTACTAGTATAATTAGTTTAGTTTGCTTATATGACTTCTTTCGAGTTGCCACAAACGACTGCAACACAGCACCGCCATGTTTGATGAGGGATATTTACCATACGCATATTGGTAGTCAAAATTTCAGCTAATACCGTGGTATTTGGTAGGTATCATTGCGCTCAACATGATCTGATCACCAAGCATATGGTAGAAGACCGATGCTTTCTGAAAATTAATTTGGTTTGTTAACCATGCTTCTCGTATAAAAACAAAGCGTATGGTAGGAAAACCATTTGTGGTGGTAAACTTACTTTTCATAGTTGTAATCTTAACAAACGTACGGGTAAAAAGAGCTATAATTTTAGATACCAGAAATTCTAGTAATCCGTTACCAAAACAAATAGTAAGGTTACTAATTGAATGGTTTATGTACCTGGTATTCTGGTTTTATTACTAGAAATACCATTACCATACAATTATGTTTTTTTGCAAGAATTTTTTTTCAGTGCGCTCGTTTGTTTTAAGAGTGAGAAAGAAAATCGCCAAACAAGGACTCTAGCTATAAACTTTTAAATGCTAAAATGAACCTTTTTCATTAATTTTATTTCGCAGATTTAATGAATAGTCTTCATCGTTTGTTAAATTTGTTTGAAGTTTGAAGAATAATTTTAAAAATTCTTTTAAGCATCTTTAGTTTTTTTTTCTCCAAAAGTGGAATCAAAATTCATCATAACATAATTTTACATTACATTTTGTGAAAATTAAAAATAAAATTCCTTGATTTTTAGGTGATTGTTGAGTTGCAATAGTGATAAACACACGACACATAAACCTTAGAAACGAAATCCTCAAACTCCACATTTGGTTCTAATTTAAAGTTCTCTCACCATAATTGCCCATCTTCATTGACTTTCTTTCGCATATTCAATTAATATTACTTATCATTTGAAGAGCTTAGTGGAAGTACGTGCCAAGTGACATTTTTGAAAAAATTAAGATTTTTGTGCCAATGACTACGCTATTTCTTCTTTTAAAGATAACAAGATTCTCCCTTTTCATAAACTTAAAGTTAAGTGAATTTTTTACTTTTCTAACGTGTCTAAGTGCAAACGAAAAATGAAAAGCTCCTTTTCTAGATTTCACCTTTTTGTTACTTAGCACGTTCTCCCACTAACTTCTTCATTTTCTAAATTAATTTACATATTACGTTGTTTTGTTTTGTGTTCATTTTGTTACTTGCTTCTAAGTTAATTTGGAATATTTAATGAAATTGAAACTATCTAGAAATAGAAACAAAACTTTTAGCATCTTTTGTTATATTTTTTCGAATAAGTATTTACAATTTTAACAGATTCTATAATTTGAATTTTGACGTCTTTATATTATTGTACATTAATAAACGCTGAAACTAAATTTGAAAAAAAGATAGATTATTTATGCAAACAAGAGATTAGAACTCCCCCTTTCCTTACACACATATAATGAACCATCCAAGTCTAGTTGGCCTCTGTCTCTAAAAATTAGATGGGTCCACTTATGTGTGTGTGTTGTGTCTGTCTTACTTGACAAAGGTTTATAAGCGGGTCTCTGACCAAGCACACAAACCTGAATATATATGTCTACCAACCAACCGAACCATCAAAAGAACTCTATTGTAACATATACTACCACGCCATTTCAAACTGATTGATATCACAAACAAATATTGCTTCGAGTTTTATTTTCATTTTAAATAAAGTTTCTTCTGCATTCGACGTAGTGGCAACAGTGTGGAATCATTTGAAAAAAAAGTGATTTTTTTTTTGTTATTTAAATGCAGATTAAATTTTTTGGTAGTTAAATTTAAAATATGATTCGAATTAAATTCTTTTTTTAATGAAATTTGGGATGTAGGCGTGTCTGATTTTTTATTTATTATTACTTATTATACTTGTTTGTGAGACTTGTGGTTCGTTCTGTAAGTGGGAGACAGGAAGACAGGCTTAGTTTTTCAAAAAAAAAACCCCTCTTTTCTTAAGTAGTGTGACATCTGTAATGTGGAAGCTATATTCTAGCACATTTATTGCTCAGACATGTGAATTGTTTGATATTCGTCTACACGCAAAACAATTTGGCCACGTATAACGAGAACCTACCAACAATCTCCTGCATGAAATGAGTCTCGTTTGTTTGCCATGTGCACTATCCGTGCAAAATGTGTTTTTCTCTGTCTGTTTATATTGCTCTTAAAAGAGGACTGCTCGTAAAAGCGCCTGCATATTGAATTCCGGTGGCGGACAGTGGCGCCCCCTTCCGACGTCTACGGGGAGTTCTTCGGTCCCTGTGCTCCATTGATTTTGGCCCCGCGGCGGCAACAAGCTGAGGGCGCCTCTCACCGGCCGAGCAACAAGGTTCGTTTCACAAGATTGGCCAGAAAATTTGCCAACATGAGCTTTCTGCTGAAATTTATCTCAATAAACAAAATATAAGACACATGAAGACTATAGTCGTGACCCATTTATGAAGGACACAAAATAGAAACAATAAAAAAAAATCCTGAAATGAACGCTCTTGTTCGGAAATGAAGGTGCTGTCGTCAATGAGTGAAACACTTGCTAAACGGAAGCGGACACCGTACCATGGACCTGAGGTTTTGAAACGAGCCATAAGAACAACGCTTCAGTATCACATGCAATTGACTCAACATAACCACTCCTATCCACCGGTTAAAACCCGACATTAATTCAACCCAAACGATGATGGGATCCTATTTGTACGGCGAACAGAACGTGTAAGACAAGCCTTCGAATTGTTTTGTGTCCTCTATTAAAAATATATGATTACTCTTTACCTAGAATGTAGTGTTTTAGAAGGAAAAGTGACTCATATCAGGGCCGCCGCGAAGAAGAGAGGAGAAAAAACAGAAGACAGGGCCTGGCTCTTTTCGAAATCCACCATCGACGAGCAACATTAAACGACCGACCCACTGAATTCGCGCGGGGAAGAGGCGAAGGGAATATATAAAAAAGGCTTTTTTGTATCGTTGATAGAATCGCGATATTAAGTTGATTTTTAGAAACTTTTTAGACTTTAAAATTCTAAATCTATCTATTATAATTCTAAATCTATCTATTCTAATTCTAAATCTATCTATTCTAATTCTAAATCTATCTATTATAATTCTAAATCTATCTATTCTAATTCTAAATCTATCTATTCTAATTCTAAATCTATCTATTCTAATTCTAAATCTATCTATTCTAATTCTAAATCTATCTATTCTAATTCTAATCTTCTAGTTCTATCGTTGTTAATCGCGATTTCCGCTATTTTAAGAGCAGTCGCGAAGATAAAATAAGAACCTATTCAAAACTAAATCAATATTAACTTTTTTTACATAAAAATATTTAAATCTTGTTCATTATGAAAGAATATTGGAAGCCAAATTTTCGCATTTAATTAGGTAAGATGAACATAAATCTTGTCTCTTATTTTCCTTATATTTTTTACAAGCTGGTCTGGTACATTAAAGCCTGTATCAAATTATAAACGGATCGATTATCACCTGAAAGTAAATAACAGGTTATTTATTTCACTCCATTATAACACTTAAAAACTCTTCCATTTAGTTTCCTTAGTTTCGGTTTTAAATTTTTCTTACTCGGTATGTTACGATTTTCGATAGGTTTATTTTTCATTTCAATAATAGAATAATATATGACGAATGTTAATTTTTATTTAGTTTTATCAAAAATCGTGAATATTGAAAAAAAATTAAGTATTTTTTATATTGTAAAAGCTTACCATACAAAGCAACACGTGTATTTCCCAGATACACAAGAATATGTACATTTTAAAATGTTAAACTATACCTTATAGATCCAGTAACAAAATAAACAAAAAACGGTGAGTGCATAACCACTCCAATTACCACTCCATAAATCAGTAACACATATTTAAAGGTAATTATATAGTACCTTGTAATGTAAATTTTTATCATTTTAAAGTCTAAAAAGTTCTTTGGCAGTCCCTTGCGTAATTTTCTCGAAAAGCTTATTATGACGTTCGACAAGTATTAGAAACTCGTGTATCAAATATGAAGTACATGGCTCTTTTAGTTCGAGTTGTAGAGTGGTTTCAAAGAGACGGACTAACTTTCAAAAACCACTTCATCGGAATCAGTACCCTCCAAAACAAGTAGAAAAAACTCTCCTTTTCGGATTTTCGACCCCATCGCCATACTTCCATTACTTAAAATTTCATATTAGGAAAGTAATAACATTCATAAATCATAAGTTATCACGTATTTGTTTTACTTATGTATTGCTATAACCCTAATTGTCATTCTTGTATAATTTATATGGATTTTTACACACGAAATAGTTTAAAATAATTATATAATACAATTTTTTAAAAAAATCATGACAGATGGGGTTGAATAACTAGACTGCCGTACACTGCAAAAACTACAACCATGAGTTAGACCGTTATTAATCTGAAATAATCAGTCTTTTAGTATATTTCCTTGAAGGTTAAAGTTATTGCGTTTTTACAACAATGGTCCAAGTCATTAGTCTAGCTACCGCATTTTAAATCAACTAAAAACAGCATGCAATTTATTGCCAAAGCTACTAAAATATTTATATGAACACTTGGTACATACTAATATTGGGTTTGCTGCATTTTATTATAATTTAAGCAAATATAGATGTTGTTTTTTGAGCTTGAAAATATGGAAATTCTAACTCAAATGCATTGCAAAAGCCGTTTCAGCGGTCGTTTAGGCTCAGTGCCAAGAATCAATGGCCGGGCCCGAATACAACAAAGTTTTTTTCCCTTTCGCTTCTTCTTCTAGGAGGCCCTGCTCATGTTTCTGTGAAATATGACTTTCTTGTTAATATTACTTAAATATTCAAATTGCGGCGCACAAAGCAGAGAACACTTTCTGTAACCATCCGACTTTAACCAATTGTGCGAAACTTGAACGTGATTTCCCCCCCTTTTAAGTTAGCGCAAAGCCACTCCAAACTGACGCTATTCAACATTCCGCCTGAAAATAGGCAAGAAACTACTGTGCATTACCCTCAATTTTTTAACGAATATTTCAATAACGTATTTGTTTACGAAATCTGAAATTAGTTTATTTTTAAGATTTTTAAATCAAAATTAAATGTATGCTAACAAATGAAAAAGCAGATTACCAATACAAAATCATTCTTAAAATTTAGAAATGAATGGTTGTAGCTAGAAAGGCTGTATAAATAACCGAAATATTCGGAACGTATCTGGCAGAAAACTTTTTTGAATTCAAATTATTTAAATATATTTTTTACACTGATAGATGTGTCAGGGATAGGAACTTTGAGGTCAATTGCGAGAGAAAGTGCTGAAACCACTATCCTACGTTAATTAAAATTTCATATATTTTTAAAAAAAAGTTTTCTGCTACAATATCTCGTAGTATTTCTGAAGAAGTTAATAGTTTTATAGTTTGGATACAATAAATAAGTCAATCCGTATTATTTGATAATGAAATGCAGTGACACAAAACACTTTCTCCCCCCTCTATATGTCATTTTCCGCGGTATTCTACCCTGTCTCTGTAGAAGTTGTTTTTCCTTTGTGGAAGTTCAGAGGCCGCAAAACTCGGAAACTGGTAAGACGCGATTTGAAAATGGCGATAAGAAAGAAATGTTAGGTGCATTGAAAATTAGGAAAGAGAAAATATACTTTTATTTGATGAATACGTTGAGGATACCTTCCCTAAACCTCAGGACAGATATTTTTTATTGTTTAAAAATGCAGAATTTGAATTCTAGTTAAATAATGAATTTAATAATGAAAGTTATGCAACAATAATATATAATTTAGTGTCCAATAACTAAAGCATTTATCGATTTCACTAAAATAAAATCGATGTTATGGGGGAATATTTTTCAATGTTCTTCCCTCTCTCGGAAAAAATATCTAGTGACATTTTCGTTATTTGAACATAATTGTATAGTACGACGGCGAAGCGCCCACTCCCAAAAATGAAATAATTAAACAACCATGGCCGGCTAAGCACTAGGCCTCGGCACCAAAGTCGGTGATGTTGAATTTCACTTTCGGGCGTAGGTCACAGTCGCTTAGAACCGTCTTTAAGTAGTAGGCTCTGGTCTAATTTGCCCATCGTTTTAGTACAACACATCGACCCCCCTCCGACCTTGAGGATGCTCTTCGGGGAGTAGCCCCCTCTACCCCTTCCTCGGGCTCCATTGATTTTACGTCCACGGCAGCGCAACAGGGGGGGGGGGGGGGATATCGAACGGGTTTTTTCCTCAAACGCATTTAATGGGGGGGGGGTTAGAGAATAGAAAGGGGAGGGGGTCGCAGCAGTGTCGAATGTGCAACTTGTCTCGTCCTCTAATTGATATTAATTGGATCGCGGGAATGGGAAGAGGAATCATTTATCAGTCTAGGACCTCCTTTTACGACTGTTTTTTATAATAAATCGTCTGTTAAAATAAGGCGGTTTGGAGTGGGTTTTTTTGTAATTATTATTTAAACAATTCGTTAGCGTGGCGGCGCAAGTGACTTCCAAATTGAATAAGAATTCTGTGGCGGGTCATCTCTGGGGTTGATCATCTCTGGGGTTGATCAATGAGAGTGCGACTCGAAAGCGAACCGAGGGATCATCGTTGAGTCAAACTGTCAGGAATATTCCTACAGGACTCAAGAATCGGAAATACATACCTTTACCGAGGTAGCACATTACTGCCGTGGGCAGGTAAACTGCAGTAACTTTCATAATGACTTGGACCATTGTTGCAAACACTCAATTAACCTAACCTTTAAGAAAACATTCTGTAAACAATTTATTTCAGAGCAAAAATGGTGCAACTCATTTTTGCGATTACTGCAGTTTACCTGCTCACGGCAGATTAGTTTTTCGGTGGACAGGTAAAGCGCAGTAACTAGCCTAACTTAGACCACTGTTGTTAAAACTAATTTATTCAAGCCTACTAGTAAAGCATTGGGAAAAACTGTTTATGTCACAATTACTGTTACTGACACTTTTTCAAGACTCAAGAATCGGAGATTCATACCGATTTTTTCAGAGCTTTTCCCAGGTAGCACACTCAAGTGGGATCTATATGGAACCACTTAGTGGACACTACTTATATGGGGCTCACAAAGAAACTACTGTGGTTTGTCGCACGGTCCCATCTTAGTTTGTTATTATATTGTTTGACAAAAGTTGTATATGGATATACGTCGTATAAAGGGAATACAATGTAAAATTGGATATACGTCGTCGGTTGGGGATGTGTAAACCATAAAGATTGTTATGGGCTACCAATATAAGGACAGTGTTATTGAAATGAGCCAACTAAGACACAGTGTTTATTTGGATAGAGTAATTTTAACGTAAAATTACTTTTAATAACTGATTTGAAAACATAGTACTGAAATAATCGTCAGTGTGTTTCTTATTTTGAGTAGTTTTCTTAGAGATAACTATAAGTGGAGCAAAATGGGAAATGGGTGTATGTGGCTTGAACAAAAATAAAGGGGGTCGTTTATTTCAAGGCCTCATATTGGTAATGCACACATTGCCCAAGTGGGCCCATACGTATCCCACACCTAGGTAGTTTTTTTCTAGGTAGTAGTTGTGCTACCTAGGTAGTTTTTTAACACCATCGTACAAAATATTCGAATATATATAGAAATCGAATATCATCCGTCATTGAACTAGACTATCTGCAGCAGCCTAACTATACATCTAAAATGAAATTTTAGAATATTACCCATTTTTGGTATAAAACAGCCTCCGAAATGGCCCCCATTCATTGGACTTCCATTTCATATCTGACGACTCGTTTCAGATCAGTTTCCGCCCTAACTAGTTCTCTCAAACTGGGAATGAGTTGAAGAAATAAACGTTTCAATTTATTGACCTGTTCTTCCATAAAAAAGATCGGATATGGATTGTACTCATACTATCCTACTCTAGTGCTGAATGTTTAAGTCTTTGGATTGATTTTCTTCTTATGCTCAAAAATGTTTGAAAAATATGACTGTTTCCTAAAACGAGGAAGGGCGAATTTTTATGAAATAAAGGTTTTGCCATTCCAGATTTTCATCGATCCATCGCCATCGTTCGCCAATGTGTCTTTTGTTACATAGGACGAGAGATGTGAGTGGAAAATAACCTCGGCTCGAAACTTTTGTTTCCCTCTCGCCGTGCCCGAAAAGAGGGCCAATTTGGTCCCTCCCCGGGCCACACGAGAATCGGAAGCGGCACAATCGTTTGAGAGAGCGTGATTGGCCACTTCGAGGGACGATTTGGACGGCGATTTATGGCCACAATTGTCGTCTTTCCTCCCTCGAGAATATTGAATGCGACAGTGGCCTTCAAAAGAAATGGTAGAAAAGATTATGCATAGGAAAGCATAGCATGTAAATCAAACATAAAATCGAAAATCAAATAAAAATACATATATTTAATCATACAAAATCAAATATAAGATACATGTATTTAGCCATACTAAATGAAAAATAAAAAATACACATGTTTAACCATACAAAATCAAAATAAAATACAGATATTAAATTAAATATAAAATTAAACAAGAATGCATAGATTTAATAAAATACAAAATAAAATATAAAGAGGACGTACATAAATTACGTCACGCAAAAGTTTGACTTTTTGACCCCTCCCTCCCCCTATGTCACGCTGCGTCACGTTTGATCGAACCCTTCCCTCTAAAATTACACCACGTTGTTGCACCCCCCCCCCCCCTTTCAAAGAAAAAGTTAATTGGAATGTTTCCATTTGTTTCTGAAATTTTTTTTTTTAAAAAATGCATATTTATCTAATTTTTTAAAAAATTGATTTGGAAAGAAAAAAAGTTAAATGTATCTTAATAAAATAATTTATTCAAGGAATAGACCGACATTGTATTTCCGTTGTCCAAGGTCTAATTAGCCTTTCGCAAATGTCGTCTAAGAGGATTTAACAACAACTTATTTAACTTATAAATGCTGCATAAGCTCTCCATGATCTCACGCTATCCGTCCTGTTCGGAGGGTCAACTGTTCTGGAGAAGACCTGCTTTCAAAACATTTTCTTAATCCGGGAAGTATAGTAGACCGTGTGCTAACAGATTTTGTCTTGTTTTTCGAACAGCAGACATTCCGAATAGGACCGATAGCTTTACGCCGCTTGGCATAGATGAGTAAAGGGGGCGCTTTATGCTAAACTTTCCTCTGAACTACTTCCCCTTAGGAAAAATTACCATAGAAAACCTTATGGGAATCTATGGTAACCATAAGATTTTTATGGTAATCGTATGGCAATGTACCATAAGCTATGGTTCTCTTATGGAAATGTACCATATACATATGGCAAACTTATGGGAACACACCATAGACTTATGGCATGGTTATGGGAATATGCCATAGGTTATGGCAAGCTTATGGTAAAGTTCCATACACCTATGGCAAGTCTATGGAAACACACCATAAGCTTATGGTAAGGCAATATATATCTATGGCAAGCTTATGGGAACATAATAAACATGCGTCGTCTATATGGTAAAGTGCCATAACTGCCTTAGGGTTATATCGAGCTTATGGTAAACTACCCTGCACATATGGCAAGGCTATGGAAACACATCATATGCTTATGGTAAGGTAATATAAATCTAAGGCCAGCCTATAGGAACACAACATAATACGTCGTCTATATTTTTAAGTAATGTAAATGTATACTTAAGCATCAATCATTGCAATATACCATATATGTGTGGGAATATTTTATAGGTCATGAATTTCTTATAGCAATGCTACAAAAATATTACTCAAATGCCAATGAACCTGAATGTATAAGAACGCGTAGATTTAATTGTGTAATGAATTATAAAACAAATAATTTATATTTTACTAAAATTACTAATAGTTAATAAATGAATGCACATATATAATAAGCTTCGTACAACGTGAATTTTTTGTTTTATTTTGGCAAAGGAAAAATTGAAGGTGCAAGTTAGGCTTAACATTAACAGCGTGTAGTATTTTGGCTATGGTGTTACAATATAATGGGACTCGTCGTATAATAAATATTCTAATATAAGAAATGCTGTAAATTATCTGTTGAACAACTTATGAATTAATTGTTATATCGATAATTTTGTTCGTCATCAAAATCAAGCTGTCGGGCGAATTTCTATTGGGTTTTATGAATGGCAAAATTACGTTACACAAAATATTTCAGGTGTTTTTGGTTTTAGTTATATAAATAATAAATAATATAAATAATAATAAATAATTAATAATAAATTCAGTTTTATTTCTGAATGTTTTTATTGCCACGTGTACGACAATGAAATAAAAATACTTATAATAAGTACAAAACATTTGTAGGGAAGGAATTTTTTTAATTTATTCAGTTTAGTTTAGTTTGAATTATCGTCGCACTAGAGCTACACGAGAGCTTTTTATCGTTGACTTTCGCCGAAAAATGTTATTTGCATAAAACGTATTTTAATAAAATCGGAAAAGGGTTATTACTTTATAGCTGCAGAAACCTAATATTGTATTTCTTTATTATTAGGTATAACTTTAAAAACGTGTAATCGTAGAGAAATATTGAATCGTTAAAAACCTCTGAAATACCACTATTTACTCGTTGATAGCAGATCACGCTATCGAACCCTGTCACAAGGCTTCGTAATTTAATGCTTTTTAAAGTAAAAATAAGAAATAATCTTCCAAATCGAACTTTTTTTTAACAATAATTAGGGCAAAAAGGATTACATTAGGACACATTTATTGTAGTTTTAATTTGTAACTTATTTTTAATCCCTGTACGTGTCGTAATAAACAGAGCATAGCGCTCTCAAATAAACCAAACCGCAGCGAAAAGGTATTTCTAGACTTGTTTCTTATGTCATATAGTTTATTGTAGTGAAAAATTTAACTAGAAACAGCTCTAAAAATAATTAAAGCAAAACATATGAATGTTTCGCCATAAATCCGTATATTATTTCAAAATTTTTGATAATAACTGTATTCCTATTCCTTTGCTGTAACCGCCGTATTGTATTCTTGTTGTTTACTTTTCAAATTCTCTAATATCATTATTTATAAGTTTTTTATTAATAAAATAAATAAACAAAGTGTAGAAGAATGAAAAGAAGATAAACTAGGTAAGTTATTTTGTTTCCTCATTATTTTTGTTGTTTGTAGATCGTTTTTTAACATTATCGGCACACACAAATGTCCAAGCATGGTGCAATGCTTATTGTTTAATGTTTATATACAGTGGCTTCCAAAAGTGTTCGTACACTTGCAGAAATTGTGTTATATATACTTCGTAATGAACAATTTTATCAGTTGAATATTTTTAAACAGTATCTTTGAAAAGTTCTTAATAAATCTGAGTAATATTTAAAAAAAAAAATCAAGTAGTATTTTCCAGAAAATAAATAAATGAAAAATGTTACGAAATTCGCAAACAAATTTCTTTGTACACCCAAAACATTATTTCTTTGAATTCATCATTTTCACAGTTTATTTTTTATTCTAATTAAAACACACACTAAAATCGTTTGATTTCAGTATTTAATTTCTCAATTAATTATTCTATTATATTAAAATTAATTATATTTCATCTCAAATCTAGAAAATCACTTAAAGGAATCACTATTGTAATTAATCTACCTCATTCAACAGTGCAGCATAACAAAACATTTTTTTAAAAGGATAAAAAACAAGCCGCGCAATGGTCGTCCTCAACTTCGTTAGCTAGATATCAATGAATTATCATGAGTAAATTTCTCACAAAATAGTGTCTAGACTAAGTGCAGTAAAATTTACTTCATATTATAATGAAACGTATGGAACTTCTAATTCTTGTGAAACTATTCGTAGAATCCTTATCGGATTGCTGGTATATATGGCTGCGCTGCACGAAAAATGTGTTTGTTAGTTTTTGTCTGTTGTTAGACCTTTTTTGCCAAAACTATAGTAAATTACCCAGAACTGGAATCATGTGTTATTTGCAAAAGATAGTAATTTTAATATATTTGGTTCTGATGGGTGCATAATTGTATGGAGAAAAAAATAAAGAACTTAATCTCAAGAATTTAGTTGGAACAGTGAAACATATAATGGCGGTGGAAGTGTTGTGGTTTGGGGGTGCATGTTATGACTGGAGTAGGCAATTTAGTATTCATTCAGGGAATAATGAATCATAGAGTTATACTATATGACGATTCTCAACAACAATTTAAAAGTGTCGCACAAAATTTGGTATTTTTAAAACAATTTTGTGTGTATTATAACCAAGACAGCGATCCCAAGCACATGGCATCGAATGTTTGTTTATGGTGCCTCTATCATTGCCCTCAATTTCTTAAAACACCACATCAATCACTGGATTTAAACCCTTCAGAACATATTTGAAAAGTATTAGAGGCGTTTGTTTAAGAAGTCGCCACATTAAATCAAAAATTCAACTGAAAGCAGCAAGGGATTAAAGAATGGAACAAAATTGATGTTTAAATTACTAAAACTTTAGTACATCTATGTCCAGATGCTTAAAAGCGGGTATAAAGAATAAAAGATTTTCTAAATACTAAACAATTATTAAAAAACTCGAAATTTTCAAATTAAGTTATGTTTTTTCTAAAGTGTACTTAATTACTTTTGTCTCGTCTTTTTGTACAGCATTTTATTCATTTTAAAAAAATATTTCCATTTTAATTACACTTTATTCTATACTGATTCGTTAAGAACTGTTTAAATATGCAAAAAAAAATTTCATTCCAAATAAAAAACATTTCATGGCAAAATAGTTAGGTTTTTAGCTTCCACACTACGTTTATAACGTAAAAAGTGGAAGATTTTATAATCGTTCAGTCCGTCTGTCTGTCCGTCCGTCTGTCACCCACTTTCACAGAAAGAACCACAAGTCCCACAGACAAGTGGGATACGTCATTTTGAAGCGAAAAATCAGATTAGGCTACATTCCAAATTTCATTAAAAAATTTAAATTAGAAGTTTATTTAAAATTTAAATAACTAAATTTTTTTTTATCTACATTGAAATAACATGCAAATTCTATTTTTATTCATATTTTCACTGTTGTCATCCACAAGTCCCACAGACAAGTGGGATACGTCATTTTGAATCAAAAAATCAGATTAGGCTACGTGCAAAATTTCATTAAAAAATTTAAACTAGAAGCTTATTTAACATTTAAATAACTAAAAATTTAATCTACATTGAAATAACATGCAAATTCCATTTTTATTCAATATTTTCACTGTTGCCATTTCGTTAAACGTACGAGAAACTTTTGTTAAAATAAAAATACACTTTTGAAAAATATTTATTTATGTGATATAATTCGGTTTGGATTGTTGTAATATCACAATAGAGTTCTTTTAATGGTTCTATATTTATATATATGTATGGTAGAAAGATGCATAGAGAATTCTAACTTGGCATAAAAAAATATGCTTTAAATTTCGCTTTTATTTTTAAAGCATCAATTGTACAAATTATAAATTTTTTGAACTGCAAATTAATTTAACAAACTATAAATAAGTGAATTTTCGAAAGAAATGTAAATGGGAAATTGTGGCGACAAAAATATTTATTAAAAAAGATTACATCATTATTCTTCGAACTTCAAACAAATTTAGCAAACGATAAAGTCTAATTATTAAATCTGAGAAAGAAGATTAATGAAAATAGTTAATTTTGGCGTTTAAAACTTTGAATTACAAATAGCTAAAGGCCCTGTTTTTATTAGAATTAAATCACATTTGCCATTCGCACAATCGCTCGAGAAACTTTAATTCTTTTAGACAATAAATTAAAATAAATTTATTTTTGCGACATCGATCAGTTTGAAATGACGTCAAATATATTTCACTACGGAATCCTTGTATGTTGATATGAAATGTTTTCATCCTATTTAAAAGCGAGGAATATGACATATTTATTCTTTAAAATATAAATTAATTTTTGCAAACGATAAGTAATAATTATTGAATTTTCGAAATAAAATAAATGAACTAGCCCAAATTTAGCTTGTAAATGTTAAATATAGAATTAATGTTGTGTTTGGCGCGTTTTTTCCTGTTAAACACAAATATGTGGAAGCGAGTTAAGTGACAGATTCTGTTACAAACCTACTTGTTTTTATTGATTTTTGCATGTGTACAATCACTTGTGGGAGACACTTTACCTCGTCTAAATTATATTTATTTTATACTATTTATTTTATAATAACTGTGTAAAGAAATTGTATTAAATGTCCCAGAATGATAGCATTCATTAAAAATATTAAATTTTCCATCAATTAATAATATTTATTTTTTATTTATTTTCGTGGATAATAGTTGTTAATTAATTTCATATTTAATAAAAAAATTAAATATCAATGTTTCTTTAAATATAACATTATATTGTAAAAAGAAAATCTATTAGTTAAATTTAAAAGTTGCATTCAAGTATGTATAATAGAATAATTGTTTTTTGAACATCAGTTGTAATTTTTTTTACATTTAGCTTTGTACCTACTTATGTTCTTTTTTTCCTTTTTTTCAGTTTATTTTTTTTTTAAATTTTTAAAACTTTTTTGTCTTTTTAAAAATGGTTTTTTGGGGACACTCCCAAAAAATGCCCTTTTTTTAACTTGTTGAAAAATTTTTAAAAAAAAATCATTTTCCCCGGGGAAACAGCTGGTGGGGCAAAGGGGGGGGACGGTAATCCCAGCCAATCAAGGTTATGGTTTTGCTGGTTTTGGGTTAAAATTTTTTCCTGACCCTTTAAAAAATTTGGGGGGGTTTTTTCCCCTAGGCCGCTTTTAAAAAATTTCCAGAACAGCTATTATTAATGGCCTGTTTCTTTTTGGCGATTTGTGCAATAAAAAGTCCCCCAAAATTTGGGAAGCCCTTTTTACCCCGTTTTTTTATACAATTTTCCCTGGGGGGTAGCCCCGGGGGAAAAGGGGGGTTCGTCCCCTTTCCCGCGGTGGGGCCCCCCGGTTCTTTCCGGGGGAAACGCCAAAATAATTTTTGGGGGCCTTTTAAAAAAAAGGGGGTTTTCCCCAACCCCCCCCCAAAAATTTTTGATAAAAATAAACCTTTTGGGAAGGGGCCAAATTTTTAAAAAAAAATTTAAGCCCCGGGGCCCGCGTACGAAGTCCCCCTTAAAAGTTGCATTGTACCTACCGGGGTTTTGGTTTTATTTTGACTTGGCTTTTATACCCCCTCATTTTCCCCGGGGGGCTTTGCCTTTTATATATAAAAAAGTGTCGCAATATTATTCTGATTTTTTTTTTTTAAAAAAAGGGGGACAAATTTTCTATTTTTTTTTTTTTAAAGTCTAATTTTTTGTCATTTACATTTTAAAAAAAGCCTTAAAAATTAAATTTTGTTTTTTGGGGGGGGTTTTTTTTTTGTTTTTTTTTTAAAAAGGGATTTAAAAAACCAAAAAATTTTTGTTTTTTTTTTAAGGGGAAAAGGGAGTTTCCCAAAATTGTATTTTATATAATGTTTTTTTTTGTAAGTGGAGCAATATTCCTTTTCCCGGGAAATTTTTTTAAAAAACAAAAAAATTTGCGTTAAGTAAAAAAATTTTTCTATTTTTTGATGAAAAAAAGTTTTGTTTAATTTTGATTTTTAAAAAAATTTTTAATCCCCAAAATTTAAAATTTTTGCTGTTTTTTTGTTTTTTTTTTGGGACAAAAAATTTTGTGTGGGAAGCGGGGTTTTTTAAAGGGGGACATTTTTTGTTCCCCATTTTTTTTGATTTTCCTACTAGTAAAAGTGATAAATTTTTATAAAGTTTTTTTAAAATTCACTAGGGAAATTTTTTTTGGGTTAAAATTTTTATAAATTTTTTTCAAAAATTTAAAAAAAAAATTTGCTTTTAAAAAATGTTTTTTTTGAGTTAAAAAGGGGCATACAAATTTTTTTTTTTTTTTTAGTTTAAATTTTTTTTTTATTTTATATCTTTAATACCAAATTTCTAAAAATAAAATTCTTGTGTTTCAATTTTTTTTTTAAATTTTTTTTTGGATCAAAAATTTTTTTGTTTTCCCAAAAAAAAATTGGGGTTTTTTTACAGAAATGTTTCCAAAGTTATGGCGGGGAAAAAAAACCCCAAAATTTCCCTTTTTCCTTTATAAAAGGGGTTTCCCCCTAGCTTTTAAGGGGTTTTTCCTTTTTAAAAATTTTCCATAGTCTATGGGGGAAAAATTTTTTGGGCCCCAAAATCTATGGTTTTTTTTCCTATGGTAAAAAAAATTAAACCCTAGGTTTTTATGGGAAATTTTTCCCTAGCTTTTTGGGGGGGAGTTTACCCTTTTAAAAATATAAAAAGGGTTTTTTTTATGGCATGATTTTTCCATAGGGGTATGGCAAACTTTTTCCCTTTTTTCCCAAAAGGGGGTTTTTCTATGGGGGGAAAAATCATGCCAAAACTCTTAGTTAAAAAAATTTTTTATAAACTCACGGCTTTTTTCCCTTGGAAAAAAATTTTCCCTACCTCTAAAGGGAAAAAATTTTTCCAAGTTTCTATGGTAAAAAAATTTTCCATAGTCTATTTTGGGGTTTTTTTTATGGCAAAAAAAATTTTTTTTAAATTCTAGGCATAAGTTTTCCATAGTGTATGGTAAAAATTTTCCATAGCTCTATGGGTTTTGCCCCCCCGGCCCCCAAAAAAAATTTTCCCCCCCAAACCCCCCCCATGGGTTAGTTTTCCAAGTTTTTTTTGGTAAAAATTTCCATAGCTCTACGGCGTTTTTTTTTAAAGGCAAAAGTTTTTCCATAGCTCTTTTGGGATAAAGGGTTTTCCATTTTGCTATGGTAAAAAAATTTTAAACCACCTACGGCCCCTTTTTCCATGGGGGGGAAAGGGTTTTTCCCCGCTCTAGGCAAAAAGTTTACCAAAAATGCTATGGGAAAAAATTTTTTTTAAATTTTAGGGGTTTTTTCCATAACTCAAAAACCCCAAAATTTTCCCAAATGGGGTTTTGGCCCAAAATTTTCCGTAAAATCCCATGGCAAAAAAAATTTTTTTTAAAGGGAAAACCCCCGAGATTTTTCCTTTTTTGTATTTTTTTTTTGGCAAAACTAATTTGGGATTTTTTTCCCAAGGGGGCCATTTCCCAAACTCCCCCCCCAAAAATGAAATGAAAGGGAACCAAAGAATGCCCCAAAATCCCGTTTTGTTTTTTTTTTATCGTTCCCCACAAACTTTTTCGGGGCTTTTTGGCGCGGGGGTCGTATTTTTGGGAAACCCCCGTCAAATTTACGAGGGCCCACACCTGGTTGGACCCAACGCAAATTTTTGGGGGGGGAAAACGCACCAAAAATTTGGACTTTTAAGGGTATTTATCGTGCACCTCTCTATAAAGGGGGATTACGTCGGACTTTTGGGCTTTTTCGGGGTTTGGGTTTTAAAAATTTTGGGGGTGCCCCGGGGCCCCCCCCTAAAAACCTTTTGCAGCTGGGCCCAATACCAAAAAAAAAGGGGGGGCCCCCCCCCCGCTTAAAATCCCGCAAAACTTAATAAACCTTATTACGCCCCCGCGACGTTTAAGACATTTTTTTCAAATGAATGGCATGCCCAAAAATGTCTTTTGCCCGGGCAACCGAATCACCGAAATTTTACTTTGAACGGGGGATTGGGAAGAAGCTTGTCCTGTGGAAAGCCTTCTGCAAAAATTACGAAATAAAAAAAAATTATAAAAAAAAAAAAGGATTTCCAACCCTATTTAGGAAATTTTTGTAGGGCCCCAAAATTCGTGGGCACAAAAAAAAGGGGGGAAAAAATTTTAAACCCTTTTTTTTAAAGAAGTAGGGGCGGGGCTAGGGGAAAAAGAATTTGAAATTGGGGGGTGCTGCAGATTATCACTTCTTGATTGGAAAAACCCCATGTAGGGCCATAAGTATGATTTTTTTAAAACACGGAAAGGGGTCCAAAATTTTTTCTGTTGGGACACATTATTTAGAACCCCCCTACGTCCCTAAAAGAGCCTTTTCTGGAATGAAAATGTGGGTTCCCGGGGCATTTGTACCAAAACGCCCACCTTTCCTTTTTCCACTTTCATGTGCCTAAATATAGGACGTTTTGCCCTTTGGGTTTCCCTTGCTTGTGGGAGGTGGCAAAGGCCCCAGGCATTTTGTCCTCCCTTTAGGAGGAAGGGAAAAAAGAAGAAGGGCCCCGGGGTATTCTTTTCCAATGTTGGGTTTCCCATTTTTTTAATAAACATTTCGAATGATTTTTTTGTGTGTGGTAATTAAACCCGTTACACAATTGTGAGGCGTTGCATTTCACTATATTGAGAGATTTTACTCCCCGTGAGAAAGTAAGAAGCAATTATTTATTTATTTTTAAAGGGGATATTTTTTTGGGGTTTTTTGGGCGTCCCAAAGTTTTGGGTTTAAATTTTCAAGTCCCTTATAAAATTTTTGGGGGCCCCTATCGATAATTAATAATTAAATAAAAAAAATCGTAATGATTTAAAATTTTTTTTTTGATAAATGAAAAGAATTTTTTGTGGGAACCGGAAACCCTTTTTTTAATTTTAAAACCCGGACAATCCCCTTTTTTTAG
>JAFNEN010003754.1:0-10142 GCA_019343175.1 Oedothorax gibbosus
AAAATTTTAAAGAAATTGCTGTTTTCATGTAGAACTGAAGGCCCCAAATTTTTTTTGTTCTTTTAGAAAAACCTTTCCCCAAAAAAATTAAAATTTTTTTTTAAAAAAGAATAAAAAAAATCCCTTTAAAAAAAGTTTTACAAACAAAAATTTCCCCCTTTTAAACTCAGTTGCTGAATTCTCAGTACAATCCTTTTTAAAAAAACTTTCCCCCCTGAAAAAAACCTTCATCTCTCTTCAAAACTTTTTTTTTTTTGTTCAAAATTTTTTTTGCTAATTTTTTTCATCACCCCCCCTTTTTAAAATTTTCAGCAATTAAAAAATTTTCCCTTTAAATTAAAAATTCTTTATCTCTGTCCGAAAAAAAAGCATTTTTTTTTGTTTGGGGGAAATTTAGTTGCAAAAATTTTTAAAAATAAAAAAACCCTTTTTAAATTATGCGGTTTTTTTATGGGGGAAAACATTTTCCTGAAAAAAATTTTTTCTCCACCAAAAAAATGAAAAGTTTTCCTGCTAAAATTTTTTTTGCTGAATTTTTCACACCGTACGCATTAAATACTGGGGGTTTTAAATGCGAAAATTTTTTCCCTTAAAAAAACTTTCATTTCTTTTAAAAAAAACCCCCTGCATTTCTGCATTTTCCCATGGGGGTTTTTTTTGCTGTTTTTTAGGGGGGAAGTAACAATTTTTGGAAAAAAATTTTTCCTTTCAAAAAAAAAAATGTGACCCAAAATCTATCGTTTTAAAAAATTTACTTTCGTGTTTTAAAACGTATTTTCTCGTATAGCTAATCACGTACCCCATGTTTCATTGGGGTTTTTTTTTAAACCATGTGATCGGCTGACTAAAAAAAAAAAGTGATGCTTTTTTCAAATTATAAAATTTTCCCAAAATGCGGGGGAAAAGGGGGCTTGGGTTTTTTTTAAAACCCTTAGGGTAATTTTGTCCCTTTTTTCCCCCTACCAAAAATATCATTTAAAAATCGATTTAAACCCCTTTAAATTAAAATTTTTGTTTTGGATTTTTTTTAAATATCAAAACCCCAATGTTATGTGGCTTTTTCTAAATTTTTAAATTTTTTTTTCTAAATATTACATTTCTTTTACGCAAATTTTATATGCCAAAAAAGTTAATACATAACCTAAGCTTTCATTGATTTTCTCCGAAAAAATTTTTCTAAAGAAAAAAATCAAATTTTTATCAAATATAAATCATATCCAAAAAAAATAATTATTCTATCATTTGTTTTTTTTTAAAAAAAAAAAAATAAAAAAAAATTTAGATTTTGATATTAAATATTTCTTACATTTTTTTTTTAAAACATGATTTTTTGATTAAAAAAACTAATCATTTATTAGGATTTTATTTATTAATTTTAAATTTCAAAGTTTTTAATATGAGGTAATTTTATTTTGTTGCGTACAATATTTCTCTCTTAGCTATGAATTAATATCTTTTACATTTTTCTTTAATTAACCCAAAAAGCCTCTTTCAAATTTCTTATACTTAATAAAATTTTAAAATAACACTGCTTATTTCTAGAATAAACCATTACAATTCTTTTTAGATATAGGTAATAAAAATTAAAAAAAAATTGGGGAAACGTAAATATTATTAAATTTTGAAAAAAAAAAAAACTTTTTGTGTTTTGTTTTTTTTCTATAAAGTTGTAAAAACCCAAATTAATGAAAAAAATTTTAACATTTTATTTTTTTTAATTACACAACCTCGAAATTATCCCCCCAATGAAATAGTTAAAATTTAAATTTTTTGCTGCTTTAAAACGAAACAAATCTTGAAAAAAATAACCCGGGGATTAAATTATTTTAACATACAAAACAAATCTATTTAAAAATATGAAGATTTTTATAGAATTTATAAAGCAGTAGTTAATAACTGTTTAAGTCCAAATTGCATCCAATCGTTAAAGGAAGTATTTTATATTAAGCTATATTACTTTGAATATATCATATTCATATAAATATTTTTTAACTTCAAAAAATATTGAAATCTTGAACTTAATTTTTTTAACTAAACATTTGAAATTAAGTATTTTTATTAAATTAATAACTATTTTTTTTTACAAATATCTTTTTTAATGATAAGTTACTCAATTCATTAAAATTTTAATCTAAAAACATTTTGGTGTTTTGTAATCAATGCATAAATAATTAAATGATGAAATAATAAATGTAATTTTTAATCAATAAAGTGAAATAGTAAAACACGTAGCACCAAGTTTTGTAAATTAAAGAAACTTAATAGTTTATCTATTCTTAAATTAGTTTTTTAAAAATTTCAATTTCCTAAATTACATAGCTTGGGAAAACTAAGATAATCGAACAATCAATTTAAAAATTGATAAATAACTTTTTTTGCAAAATTTTGCACACATATGTGTCATTACTTTTAAAAACAACCCCAAATTTTTTCCAATCGGTTGTGTTAAAGTTGAGTTTAGGCTATTCGACAATACCATTCTTGATAGAAAAATTTATGATTTCAGTCTTCTCACAATACACAAAATTAATAAATTTTTACAAGGGTTTGGTTCCAAATTATTTTTATTTTAACGTTTTGAGAACTTTGCCAATTAAATTTTTAAATACAAACTTTTGTTAAAAACATTCTGCAATTCTAAAGTTTTTGGGGGAAAAAAACTTTTAATGTTATTTATAATATTTCCAAACAGTAGCAGCCAAAAGTTTTCTATTCATATTTTGTATTTTTTGTTGTAAGATTTTTCACTTTATTTTAAAATTTTTGTTTTTATTTTTAAAATTTGAAAATATTGAATAAATGTGCTCAAACATGGGGAGCACTTTGCTTTCTTTTGTTAACCTTTTCAGTTCCACTTTTCATTTTTTTTTAAAATATAAAATTTGTGAAAATTTTTTCTTATGCATCCAGATGAATGGTAAAAACCGGGGGAAATTATCTTAATTTTTTAATAAAATTTAGGGAAAAATTAAATCATACTTTTTAAGAAAAAAAAAATTTTTAATATAACTTTTCAAAATTTTTTTTGTTAAAAAAATGTTAATTTTTAAACTCTAAGAAGCAAGCGTGAAGAATTTAGAGTATTTTTATTTTCATAAAATTTTTTGGGATTTAATTTTATTTTGCCGGGTTTTTCATATTTTCAGTTAATTAAATAAATTATTTAATTCTTCAAAAGACATGATTATTCCATATAATTATAAAAAAGTGCGAGATCAGCTTAGTGAGAAAAAAATAGCAAGCTGATGATTCCAATAGAATCAATGGGGGTGAAAGAGTTTAAACCATGCGCTCCCCTAATTTTTTTGGAACAGTGTATTTTTGAAAATGTGTAAACAAGATATTGTTACGCATATCAATTCCACTTCAGGATATGTTCAAACTTTGACTTCCTCCTTCTCTCCATATAAAGATTAAAAGTACATTTTGCATTTAAAAATAAAACTTATAAATGCTTTTCAATTTGGAATAAAGTTATAAGTGTAATAATTTTGGAATAAGTGTATAAATGAAATTTCAAATTATAACAAAGCAGTTTTTTTCAAAGGCATTTACCATTTTGTAACTTAATAATAATGTGTCTTACACCAATTTTTGTTGAACAATATTTGGTCTGAATATTCTAGGAACTCTAGACTCTAGGTTACATGATTGGAGATTTTTAAGAAATTTTGAAATCATTCTGAATATTGATATTGGAAATCCACAACCTGCTTTATTTATTATTATTATAAAACAAATACTAAATACACATTCATTCAGCAAAAATATAGTTTGTGGTAGAAAGTAAATTTTGATAAAAATATACATAATTACTTACTTACCAAACAAAACAAACATTATTTAAAAATATCAGAAAACTTTTTGTAGATAAACTTTTTCATAAGATTCAGGCTCTCTTAATAAATTGGAACGTTTTAATTTAAACAACGACGCTTTCCACTCCTTAAATATTATAAAAAAGTTTTCAAGAAAATTCTTTTTATTATCAGCTGATTGTGGATAAAATTAACCTAGTTTTTAGGAAAAAAGGCTGCGAGATATCTATCGTAAATGTTATCAACTGATGTCTGTGAGGGACGAGTTTTACGAGTCGGCAAGATAGCTGTCATCCATAATTAAATTTTGATGATTTTAGCGGAATTTTTGAAAAGTCAAATGTAATCGAGTGTCCGGTTGCACGTAGCAGCTGCATTACCTCAATGTATATCCCTCTGTACTTGTTTAAGTGACGTATTGGCAAAAAATCGTCCTGAAGTCTGAATTGCATTTCATTCTTTTAAAATTACGTAAAGGGTGTTCAAAAATTGTCCGGAAATGGAAAGGAATGGAATTCCGGAAATATTTTCCCAACCCCTCCAAAAACTAGTACACAAAAATTGGTAACCCCATTTTGGTCGTGGTTGCATCCTTGAACTAGGGGCAGCACAAGAATGCTTTTGACGAAGGGATGCATTCGTTTTGAGTTTGGTTTGGTTGAATTGACATATCGTCTATGTAATTTTACAGTTTGCAGACTCTGTTACTCACAGTTTCTTAAAACTACTAAAAAGATTAGTAACTACTAAAATGGAATTTTGATGTTTGTATTTCAATTTAAATGATTTGGTGGGTTTCAAATTTGAGCAGGATATTTGAAAATTCAATAAACACTTAAACGTTTTGGCGATGGAAATGTAACAGTTTGTCAAAATGTGTATGTGTTTGGGACGGGACAATAGTCAGCTTTCTGGTGGACAGGTTTTTGAAATTTGTTGAAATTTTTAACAACTGATATACATGTATTTGTATAACTGTATCTGTAGGTGATTTGAGAATTAATAAAATAACGCAGACTGAGATCGCCATTATGTAAGTCGCCTTTCTGCTGAGAGCGTGTGCTGTTCAACTAATCGCCAGCCTTTGCTTGTGAAGATATGGTTTATTCTTTAGAAAAAGGATTTTTTCTGGTATTGAATTTCACCGCCTAAACACAAACGTTCCTGCAACAAGACGAAGTTTCCAACAGAAGTTTAATGTTACCAAAGGACCAAAAACCGTACAATAACGAACTGTGAGAAATTTCAACGAACTGGGAACGTGAATGATGAGAAAGCTGAAATGTCGGGAGACCGCGTTTCGACAACAACCGCTGCTAATGCTCAGCTTGTGGAAAGTGTAATACAAAACAGCCTTGTGTATCCGTTCGCCGGGTTTGCAACTACGGTTCAAATCAAGCCAACGTCAACGTATCGTCCTCCTGCGCCATAGCTTACACGTGTTTCCATACAAATTCAAACTCGCAACCTCTCACCGCTGCACAGTGGGGTATTTAGCGAATTTAGGCGGCCAAAAATCGAATTTCCGAAATTTGACTGTGAGAAAAAGAATGATGCCATGACATGAAGAAATAAACAAAGAATACGATACCCGCACATTTTTTCCCTACAGCGGCCCCCTGGGCCCCTCCTTATCATTGACTTTGACGCTCTGCGGGGAGCGCATTTTTGTTTTCAGTGTCGTCAAAGAGATTTAACTTTCAGCTCGCTGTATTTTTTTCTGGACAATTTTTTGCTATATTTCACGATGGGATACTTCTAAAGGAGGTAAGTAAAAGAATATGGTAATGTAATTTTTTAAGAGTTTTATTCAAATTTAATTGTAGAAATTAATTGTATATCAAACCCCCTTTTTTCATAAATTTAAAATGCTGTTATCTGAAATATAAAGAGCTTTATGAACGCAAGTCGCGCCGAGTCGCGCCATAATTTTTGCATGGTTGTAAGGAACAATTCTTCCTCTATAAGAACCCGCAACATTGGCTGCGGCTAGTTGCGGATAAATATTATTTGGTATCAAAATTATCTTCGTCCAAAATAGAATATTTTTAACTGATCTGTTTTTTCTGAAAATAATTTATCATTTGCTTTCAGAACCATCGGTATCGTTTTAATGAAAGACAATATATTTTTGACTTGATGAAACAACAAAAACATAGTGATATAAAACGAACAACTCAATTTTGCTGAACAACATTTGTTAACCAACATGACTATTCGAATGAAGATAAGGATAACATTAAACGGAAATTTATATACTTTAAAGGTTCATTTAAACTTAAATGGCAAAAGTCACACCGTAAGAGGAATATTTCAAAAATATGAAAAGAATGGCTTTGAAGGTACGATTGAGTTACCCAAATTCACGCGCGACCTGGGCGTCCTTCGAAGGAATTTCAAGATTCTAGCGAGAGACAAAGAAGGAAAACGGAAAGTTTAAGAAGCGACGTAGAAAAAGACAACTACTTTATGCTTCTCAGATTCAACTGCAGGCTGAAGGGAAAAGAACAGCATCCAAAATTTTGAAAGAAATGGTCGCTCACCGACCAAGGGCAATTAAGTACGACAAGGCCTATAGAAGTCCCAAGCCGAACCCGAATGTTCCACAAAAGTGCAACCTTTACAAGCACTTTCCATGTTTATAGAAGCCGATCTATCGAGAAAGCAGTACGAAGTTGTAAGACAAACCAACAAACACATTATCCATGTTACTCAGTCTTACAAAAAGCAAATTGGAGTGCTACCCGTCAATTCCTCTTTCCTTATTACTTCAACATGTGCCGAAATAAATTTGCAGGACTTGCTCGACTCACGGTTTCTAGACTTGTGAAGTATTTGGAAGATGTTTTTTCACGTATTAAAAGAAGAAGATTATAAAAATTGATTTTACTTTGTAATGTGGGGTTGTGATGGTTCGCAGCAGTCCCAGTTCAAGCAAAAATTTGAAATGATACCTATTCAGATGCCCACATTTTCCAAAGTTCTTTTGTGCCACTTCAATTGGTATTCTGAAACTAAAAATAAAAAAGTGATTTGGCAAAATCCTACACTTCTTCTCCCCGATACTGCCGACCTATTCCTGTGAGGTTTGTCAAAGAATCGGTTGACGTTACAAAAGAGGAAATCTCTTACATTCAAAATGCTTCCAATAATTGAATGCAACAGAAGTGTCAATAGAAAAAAGACATGCTTTGTAAAACATACTTTGGGCCCTCATAATGATTGATGCCAAAGTGTGCAATGCCGCAACAAGCACAAATTCGACAATGAAATGCTACGTGTGTGGAGCGACATCCAGAGAATTCAACGACTGATCTAAAAGCAAAGTCGTAAATGAAGAATCTTTGAATTTCGGCCTATCTATTTTGCACGCAAGAATTCGTCTATTTGAAAGACTATTACATTTGTCATATAAATTACCAATTAAAAAATGGCGTGTAACTCAAGATGTTGATAAAAAATAGTAAAAGAACAAAATCTAAAGTTCAACAGAAATTCCGTGATGAACTGTGTCTGATAATCGACATACCCAAACCAGGTTTGGAAGTACCAATGATGGTAACACCAGTCGAAGGTTCTTCGAAAACCCAGAGCTAGGGCCACAATAACTGAGTTAGACTTTCAAACTTTATACCGCCTGAAAGTAATCTTAGAAGTATTATCGTGTGGGCATAAGGTAAATATCAAAATGTTTGGTATTATACGTTTGATACAGCCAAAATTATACGTGCAATTATATTCTTGGCATCCCATGACTCCCACTTTGCCAAGATTTTGTTGCATGGGCCACTCATAATACAAAAAGCATTATTACCAATCGGGCAATTGTCAGAAGAGGCCGCGGAAGCTAGAAATAAGCACTTTCGATTGTATCGACAAAGGTTTTCTCGAAAATTCCTCTAGAGAACTTGTAACAGGGACATCTTAAACAGACTGTTGCTAAGCTCAGATCCACTCTTGACTGGAATGAGACCAAAAAGAAGCAAAATGTCTAAAAATTCCTCCCAGAAACTCTGGAAATTGCTTCTTCCCCTCGGAAACCTTTGCTTAGCACCGATACATCATCAGATGAAGAACTATCATCCGACGAAGAGGAATAGCATCCGATGAAGAACCATGGATGCCATCATCATCCAATAAGACAATAAGTAATCACTTGTGGGTTTTAGTTAAATGCATGGACACTTACAGTAAAAGTACTTGTTTACTTTAAAATAAAATGCAAATTTAATTTGAAAAATAGCATATTTTTCCTTAAAAAAAGTGGTTCGTCATCCTTATTAATAAAAATTTCATACACTGAATTCATTCAATAAATTAAATGAATTTCATTCATAAATTAACGTTATAAAATGAATTGTAATAACATGTAGTAAAAACTAATTACGATGTGAAAATGAAACTACTCAATATTTTATTACGGATACATGTTTTTTTTTAAAGAAAAACAAATACTTATAAAGTCTTGAAAAAATAAGTTTTAGTTTTTATATTTGATTTTAATTAAAAACTTTTGTTGCATTTAGTTATTACTTGTTCAATTGTCAAATTATTTAATTAGTTAATGTGTATTTAATTTTTATTTTATAGTATTTTATTTCTTCTTTCCTATGATAATAACTACATTAATATGTATAAAAAATTTAAAATTATGCAAATACAAATGATTGTTTATTTGTTATAGTTATGTAGATAATATTCAAAAAATACTTCACGGGAGATATTCGCCAACGACATATGGTGCAAATGATTGATGTTGGTGATATAAATTTAGACAACATTTGGTTTTCGGATTAAGCCTACTTTCAGCTGGATGGCTACGTTAATAAACAGGACTGGCGCATATGGGGGAACAGAAAACACCCATGTTGCTCGACCCCATCGCACGGCCGACGCGTTTAATGTCTTAAGCGAACACTTCAATGACCGTGTGATTGCTTTTGACTATCCCATACATACAGGAAGTGGTATGGATTGGCCTCCTTATTCGCCAGACTTGACCCCTTGTGTTTTTTTTCTGTGCGGATATTTAAAAGATCAAGTGTACCGTCGCCAGTTGAGGAACTAAAGCAATACATATTTGCTGCATGTGACGCCATCCCACCAGAATTTCAAAACGGGCGGCTGGTAATTTTGCTCTAAGACTGCGTCACGTTATCGCTGCTGATGGCGGATATGTGGAAATATCGTACAGTATAAGTAAACCCATAGTTTTTCCCCATCCGTAAGGTAAGGTAATCGTTTCCGGCCGCCTATTTCTAGCCTCCTTTAGGAGCTTCAACACAGCCAATAACGTCTCGTAATTTGAAACCCTGGTCAAGTGACGAGGTCGGACACCTGAGCGGGCACCCAACGGAACTTCGAGCGACATCGTAACGCTAACGCTGTCATTACTTTGGACTCCACAGATTTAACGAGCACGTCTTTCCCAGTGTACTCGGGCCCATTCCCTGATGATTGGAGGATTTTTCTACTATTTCCACACAGATCCGATTTATAGGATACTGGCAGTAGGTGGATATTCCCCATCCATCCTTTATTTACGTTTTGTCGGCTATTTTTATATGCAAACACATGTACAAATTTTTGGAAAAGTCGATTCTTATTATAGGATCGACCCATACAAAAACAATAGCAGAACCACTACACATTACCTTTAAGCCATACAAACCCTCCTTCTTTGTGCTGTTTACTAATTTTATGTCCTTTTATTAATATAAATAAGCAAATTACAATAATTGTTATGTATCGACTGATGGTCAACATCAATTTTTGTATCAATAATGCAACAACCTATCAAAATGAAATAGCCTCCTAAAAAAGATTGTGTTGAAAACTTGTTGAACCTGTAATTTTAATCAGATGTAAATTCACCAAACCAAACTAAAAGTACTACATTCCTTGTGTAGCACAAGCGCAAGCTTTCATGCACGACCGAAAGTAGGCCAATTATTTAGCCGTTTTTTATTGGCGGGGACCGGGTAAATATTTCGGAATTGCATCCTTTCCGTTTTCCGGTCAATTTTGGAACACCCTGTATTTGCTAATCGAGTTGTTTAAGATGACAAATTTCTTCCAGATTTTCTTGCTCTTCTTGCCAATCGGTGCTCCGACTGGTCTTAGGTTCCCACGTGACATGGATTCACTATTTGAAACTCGAGAAAGAATTAATTTTAATTTCGTTTTTGTTGCCACTCAAACCTGAAACTTTCCATTGTTGCCCAACTTTTATACCGATTGAGTCAAGATACGGAGCAATCTTAAAATGTTTGAATATTTAGTGATAACTCGAAAATCTTATTTGTCAGATTTTCACTTGCGCTC
>JAFNEN010003760.1:0-10352 GCA_019343175.1 Oedothorax gibbosus
TGGCTATACAGTAGGTTGGGCCGAAAAAATAATTTTTGAGTACAAACTTCTAATAGGACTCAAAAGTTGCGTTTTGTCAAGCTAATTACTGGAAAAATAATAAAAAAATTCCTAAGTAATATTATGTGCTACCTCAAAGCGGTTGGAGTTTGAAAAAAATGCCAAAAATCAACTCATTTTAATTTTACCGCCAAAATTTACTGATTACATTTCATACTTTGAAAAAAAATAATATCGTTCAGTTATATATCGTTATCATAAACAATATTTTTCAAATGCTATTCAAAATTTTTAAATTCTCAAAAAAAATGTTAAAAATACGCGATTTTGATGAAAAATCACAAAAAAATTTATAGCTTTTTAAAGTGAACCTGTTTGGAATTTTAAATTATAGAAAAGTGCTCTTATACATAGGATGGATGCTTTACATTATGTTTAACCCATATAAGAAGCAGCATAACAGTTATTATGAAAAGTCAGGGCCGTAGTTTGGGTAATGGGTAAGTTTGCTCCATTATAGTTTAAATTGTAAAATGCATTCTTATTATTACTTTATTTGCCAACTGCATGGCAATGAATTGTTTTTAAGGCATTTGTTTGAACATTTAGATGGAGTAACAAATGGACCCAGGGCATATTCTGGTCCGATCGGAAAGTCTGGTTGGTTGTGAAGAGCTTACAATGTGCAGTTTTTAAAAAAATTGAAGTAGTTTTGCCAAGTCGCTTGTAAAACATTACTAAAAGCCCTTAGTACAGAGCAAAAGTATTTGATGTATATTTGCAAGGGAATTTCTGCAGGAAAGTGTTCCACTGACCTGTTGTAAAGGACGCCTGGGAACATTTGTTATTCTAGGTGGATTACAACTGCTAACAGAATATTAAGGCTGTATGTTGGAACACATGCACCTTCAAAAAGCGTGCAGATATTGGCAACGTTTGTTTGCAAAGTGTATGCTCCGAAGGGTTCCAAATCAGGAACAAGCCATCTTAAAAATATGGAGTTTGTCATCTTTTTGACACCATTAATAAATGTCAATACTTGAATCGAGAACTCAAAAATATTATCCATCCGGTAATCCGACGTAATGGATACTTTGGTCATCCCGAAACATTATCCTCTGCATGATAACTGACGAAGGCCTGAGGAAAATTGGCTTTAAGAAGGATAAAGCAAGCAATGAGGCTAACTAGGAAAATTGTAAGAGTTGAGCTTCCCAAGTTTAACTTCAATGCCAAGGAATACATCGACATCATCGACTGGTCCAACACAACTGAAGAGCTTAGTGGAAGGACGTGCTAAGTGACATTTTTGAAAAATTGAGATATTTGTGTAAAAGAACATATTTCTAACTTGATTAACGATACCCCCCTTTCGTTCCCCCCCCCTTTCATAAACCTTAAGTTTACTATATTTTTTACGCTTTACAAGTAACGTTTTCAACAGATCTGAGTGAAAACGATAAACTTTAAAGCTAATTTTCTCGTTTTCACCTTTTTGTCACTTAGCATGTTCTTCCACTGAGCTCTTCAACTGTGACAGAAAATCCAATTACAACATCTGTCATCAATCACAATATCATTCGTACTTTTCCTGTCGGAGATGCATCCTCCCTTTTTGAAATTTTATGTAAAATACTATATTTTTTTTATAAAAACACACAGAAAATATTTTATTCTCAAGGATTATAAGTCCATTGCTTTTTATTATTTGTAATCATATTTTTTTTGTATAAATGAAGCCATATTAGGTTCCCAATATAAGTCTCACTTTTCCTATGGAAGATTAACATGGGGATTTTTTTCGTGTTTCAAACATTAAACCCGATTGTGGACCCTCAAGACATTAAACGAGTTCTGAAGTTTTTACACTTTTTATTCAGTATATCATAATACAACTTTTTCATGATATTAGATATGGAAAAAAGAATATTTTTCAGCATATGAAATCACTCCACCCTATTACAGCATCTGTCACCGATTCTGAATTGGAATACTTCATCAATGGCCAACAAACACCACTTGCCGATTTTCCTCTTTTTCCATGTCACAACCAAGCAGTTGAGAGAAGTGTTAAAACGGTGACAGAGGCTTCTGCTTTGGTTTGTGGTCATTCATCAAGAGACGGTTTAATTCGTTCTAGGCTTGAGTCGCGTGAACAAATTAAGTTTTTCAATACAAAAAAAGAATATGTTCCTGTTCTTTAAAGTACGATATTTTTTATTCATTTCTTAAAACCTAATGTTATTAGTCAAACCAGTCTTTAAAAATGGTCTATTGCATAA
Organism: Oedothorax gibbosus; assembly: GCA_019343175.1. Lineage (NCBI taxonomy): Eukaryota > Metazoa > Arthropoda > Arachnida > Araneae > Linyphiidae > Oedothorax > Oedothorax gibbosus. Next base: position 2,283 of record JAFNEN010003760.1, read on the forward strand.
AAATCAATAGTATATAAAATGATATTTGTGTTCTGCCTTTCAAAATTTGATGTTAATTATTTTTTTTTATAAAATATTACATATATTAATTATACTAATTTATTTATACTCGGGTTTTTTGTAATAATATTTGGGAGATACACTAGTTTTTAGCGACTACAATCTCTAGCCTTATATGTCCATAGTTTATTGGTAATGTTATTTGGTACTATATTTCTTACATAAATCAAGCCATGCCAGTTTCACAATATCATTCTTACTTCTCTCGTAGCAGATGCCTCCGCTTTTTTTGAAATTTTATGTTAAATACTACATTTTTTATAAAAAAAAAATACAAAAAAATACTTATTCTCAAGCTTTATACGTCCATTGTTTTTTGTTAATATTATTTTTCACTATATTTGTTTAATAAATGAAGGCACATTAGGTTCTCAATATCAGTCTTACTTTTCCTATGGGAGATTAACATTGGGGATTTTTTTTCGTGTGCTTCAAACATTAAATCCGATTGTGGACCCTCAAGACATTAAACTAGAGTTCTCTACAGTTTTTACACTTTTTATTCAGTACACCATAATACAACTTTTTTATGCTATTAGATATGGGAAAAAAAATTGCATAGGAAATCACTCCACCCTACTGTGTAGCCAAAAAATGTCCGACGAATAATACCCCGTATAGAGGGAGTGCACGTTAAACATGCTCCAAAGTCCCAACGCTGCGTACGATGTCGCCCTTAACACTTGCGTTGGGTACCTACTCAGATGTCGGCTCATCACTTGACTGTTTTTTTCTCAATTACGACGCCCGTCGCCAATAGCCCCCGTATAGCACTAGTGCGACGGTAATACGAACTAACCTAACATTCTTGACATGACCCGCTCCCCCAATGATATATCTAAAGTACAAGAAGTAAATTATATACATTACATTCCTATAAAACTATTTCTTGCCTTTTGTCACTTGTACAAGTTAACCTTCTTGAAGTAATATTATAGTATTTTTTTCTATTTTTTGGTTCAGATAATTAGGCTGAAATAATTGAAATCATTATGTTAATATTGAATAAGGTGCTTTCGTCTGTACTGGGTGCCGATTGTACATTATTGCATTTTTATCTATATTTGTGATTATCCCTTATATATACACTCTACTCACGATATGAAATTAAATATTTCCAAGTAAAAAAACGCGTCGTAAAACAAAGAAATACAGTTATCTTATATAAAGTCGATATTGTTGAAAATAAGATTAAATTTTTTATATAGTGTGCTTATAAAAACCATGAAAATCCGTTGCATTCAATTAAGTTGCATTAAATAATGACATAACAGAGTTATTCACAATAAAAAAAATAGCCACATCAACGGTTAGTCTTTTGGATTGATTAGCTTCATTTCTTTTTTTTAATTCAAAAGAATTGAACAAAAAGAGAAAAATAGGTAATGGCATTTTAACGTTGTCCGTCTGTCCGTACCCCTTCCGAAATCGGTTCTATCCGTCAGATCTTATTTTCTTTTTGTTAAAAAGGTATGGCTTCAGAAAATCAACTATCAGACGAATTATCCATTGAAGTAGCACAAAAATAATAATTTTTAGTCATTTAAATCGCTGTTTTCACATCAACAATGACTATAGAAATTTCATTTATTTAAAAATATTTTTGAAACAAAAAGAAAGTTTTATGTTTTTCTAATCATGCATATTTTGAAAGTATCAAGTTTTTACAGATTTTTATGTTGATACTTATTGAAGAATAAATAGCTCGCCGCATTTGAAGCGCTTTTGATAGTTTCCAAACGTGAACGTTTGGAAACTATTAGAATACTATGTTATGTTACTATACTATGTTAGAATTTGTCTGAAGCAATTATTTTGCACCACTGTTTAATTATTCTTATTATTTTTCAACTGCAAATAAAATAAGCAGGCAATAAATAATATTAATTTAATTTACGAAAGAAAATTAATGAAAATACGTAATTTTGACCTTTAAAGGTTAAAATTTTAACTGGATGTTGTGTTTGGCTATTTTTTTCTCTAATATGTATAAATCTTATGTATAAGCGGTTCTAGGTGGCATTTAATGTTACAAAGTTTCTTGCCTTCCCGATAAGAATTTCGACAAGCATTTAAGTAACATGTAAGTAGGCTATTTTAGTTCCTATAGAACTTGTTTTGTACTTAATTACAGTTTTGAAACACTATTTCTTTAATAAGACTGCAAAATGTGAAGATTCTTCTACTTATATCAACAATCCTGATAAGGATCAGGCTCATGCCTTTTTAACACAATAGCAGACTTTCGCCTATATACCTTCTATTTATTTCTGATAAAACATAAATTAATTTATAGTTTACGTTAATTGTGGTAGGTATGGAAAGTTTTTCCAAGTGCAGAAAAAGGTCACTGAGTTAAGTTACAACGCTTTACAACGCTTTTTTTCTTTAAAAACTGAGCCGCCGAACACTTACATTTCTATAAGTAGCACTCTGTACTTCAATATGTGAGTAAAATAATGACTTTGTCGGGGGTTTTCGTCTTTAAGGCTTAATATAAAACTTTACCAGAAATTTGGTATTTTTTGTATTAGTTAATATAATTAAACTTGTAAAAATACATAGTTTAATGGGATGCCCCGTCTTGTGTGTTTGTAAATCTATTAGTTTTCATATTCTATTTTTTCATGTTCGCCAGTATGGTTCCTGTGATCCTTGGTGTTCCGTCTATATTATTGTTATTTTATGTGCTTATTTTCCTTCAATTTCTTGTCCGTGCTATGTTTGTTTGAATAAAATAATATTTAAAAAATGCATGTTCCGTTTGAGTAAAAGTTTTTATTTAATGAAAGTCTGGATTATGTAACGATTTTTGTACTGTAAACATTTTAGATAGTAATTAGTGTTATATAAGTAAAAAAAAGTTATTTTTAAATGATCTTCATATAATAATTTTATATTAATTTTTAAACAAGTAGGTTTGTTACAGAATCTGTCACTTAAACCGCTTCCACACAACATTTGTGCTCAACAGGAGACAAACTATTTATACACCTCAGAAAGAAATACCTCAGAAAGAAATTCGCCAAACAGGGCCTTTAGCTAGTTATAATTCAAACTTTTAAACGCCAAAATTAACTATTTTCATTAATCTTCTTTTCAGATTTAATAATTAGACTTTATCGTTTGCTAAATTTGTTTGAAGTTCGAAAAATAATGCTGTAATCTTTTTTTAATAAATATATTTGTGTTGCCACAATTTTGGCCTTTAAAGGTTTAAATTTCAACTGGATGCTGTGTTTGGCTATTTTTTCTCTAGTATGTATAAATCTTATTTATAAGCGGTTCTAGGTCGCATTTAATGTTACAAAATGTCTTGCCTTCCGATAAGAATTTACGTAACAGAAAATTAGAATATTTTTGAGTTCCTATAGAAATTGTTTTGTACTTAATTACAGTTTCAAAACACCGTTTCTTTAATAAGACTGCAAAATGTGAAGATACTTCTATTTATTAACACTCCTGATAAAGATCAGGCTTTTTTAACAAAATGCTTGAAATTATGATATTTCTATCGATTCTATTTATTTCTGATAAAACATAAATTAATCTATAGTTTACGTTTATTGTGGTAGGTATGGAAAGTTAATTCCAAGTGGATAAAAAGGTCACTGAGTTAAGTTACAAATTATCTTTTATTCAAAAACTGAACTGCCGAATACTTGCATTCCTATAAGTAGCACTCGAACTTCAACATCTGAGTAAATTAATGACTTTACCGGGGGGGTCTTAAGGCTCAATGTATAACTTTGAAGGATAGTTGGTATTTTTTGTATTAGTTAATATAAGTAAAGTTTTAAAAATATATAGTATAGAGTGTAATGGGATACCCGGTCTTGTGTGTTTGTAAATCTGTTACTTTTCAAGTTCTACTTTTTTATGTTCACCAGTGTGTTCCTTGTGATCCTTGGTGTTCTGTCTATAGTATTGTTATTTTGTACGTTTTTTTTCCCCTTGAAGTTCTTGTATCTATGTTTGTTTGAATAAAAATATATTTAAAAAAAATCATGTTCCATTTTAGTAAGTTTTTACATATTAAAAGACTGGATTATGAAATGATTTTCTTTACTGTTCACATTATATAGTCATAAGTATTATATAGGTAAAAAAGTTATTTTTAAATGATCTTCATAGAATATTTTTAAGTTAGATCTCTACCTTGGGAGCTAATTTTTTGATTTCTTAATATTTTATTTAAAATTTTCAGCATAGTTGAAGGCATTATATTGTTTGCATAAAAATATGGTTAGTTTTAATTTGTATTTCTTATTTTTAATGCACTTTTGAGTAGTTTTATGTTTTGCTGATCATGCATATTTTGAAAATTTCAAGTTTTTACAGATATTTATGTTGATACTTATTCAAGAATAAAAAGCTCGCCGCATTTGAAGCGCTTTCGATATTTTCCAAACGTGAACGTGGAACGGAGCTAGGATTTTCTGAAGCAATTATTTTGTACTACTGTTTAATTATTCTAATTATTTTTTAACAGCAAATACAATATAAGCAGAAAATAAATAATATTAATTTAATTTGCGAAAGAAAATTAATGAAAATACGTAATCTTGATGTTAAATATTTCAATTGCAACTGAATGTTGTTTGGGGCATTTTTTCTTCTGTAATATGTATAAACCTTATGTATAACTTTTTAAGACCGAGCTATCATATTGTGCGAGTATAAAAGAGAATGTTCAAGCTTTTCAAAAATATTGATACCGAAGCAGCTGACTTGTATCAGTCGTTATTTGTATAAAAAATGACGCTACCATTGATGCTTTTTAAAGCAATGTTTTCGATAAAACTATCAACATTTACTCTCATAAACTTAAATCAGCGCCATCTGAAGGGGTCTTAAAGGGTTATACGGTTTCAGGTGGCATTTTAACAAGACTGTCAAATGTGAAGATTCTTTATTTATCAACAATCCTGACAAAGTTCAGTCTTTTTTTAACAAAATTCCTAGCGCTGCCATAAAGACATCCTAGTTTTTCTGATAAAACATAAATTCATTTATAGTTTAAGTTTATTGTGGTAGGTATGAAAAGTTCTTTCAAGTGGATAAAAAGGTCACTAAGTTAAGTTACAACGCAATGTTTATACAAAAATAGAACTGCCGAAAACTTACATTTCAATAAGTAGCACTCGGACTTCAACATCTGAGTAAATTAATGACTTTATCGGGGGTCTTAAGAACCAAATGTATAACTTTGCAAGATAGTTTTTTTTTGTATTAGTTAATATAAGTAAAGTTGAAAAACCATATAGTATAGAGTGTAATGGGATACCACGTCTTGTGACGTGTGTTTAGAAATCTATTACTATTTAAGTTCTACTTTTTCATGTTCGCCAGTATGTTCCATGTGATTATTGGTGTTGTGTCTACAGTATTTTTATTTTGTATGTTTATTTTCCTTCAAGTTCTTGTGTCTATGTTTGTTTCAATTAAAAATATTGAAGAACTAATATAGCCTACTTTCCTGTCACTTAAATACTTACTGAAATTCTAATCGGAAAACAACTAGGTTCCTAACAGTAAATATCATCAACAACCGTTTCTAAACTATATTTATACACATTATAAAAAAATTGCTAAACACAACATCCAGCTATAATTTAATTTTCTAAAAGCCAAAAATTATCTATTTTCCTAAATCTGCTTTCACAAATTAACTTAATATTAATTATCGTCTGCTTGATTTATTTGTAGTTCGAAAAATAATTAAATATTTATTAATAACAAAATTAATGAAACTATTTCAAACTGCATTAAAAAAATAAATGTAAATTAAAATTGTATGCAAACAAGAAGTTCTTAAAGAACTAAAATAGCCTACTTTCATGTTACTGAAATACTTAGTGAAATTCTAATCGAATAAAAAACTATGTTCATAACAGTAAATATCATCAACAATCGTTTCTATACACAAGATTTACACGCATTAGAAAAAAATTATAAACACAGCATCCAACTATAAATTAAACTTCAAAAAGCCAAAATCAACTATTTTCCTTAATATTCTTTCACAAATAACTTAATATTATTTATCGTCTGCTCGATTTATTTGTAGTTCAAAGAATAATTAAATATTTATTAAAAACAAAATAATGTAACTACTCCAAACTGCATTTAAAAAATAAATGTCAATTAAAACTAAGCAGAATAGTATACAAAAATATGCCTGGCCGCATTCTTGGTAAACCATTAATACACGATCAAAGAATCACATTGTGCTACATTTTATGATGTAATTCTAAAATGATTCATGAACAAATTATTATTTTGCTACAAATATTTTTAAATAAAGTTTCTCATGCCATTGTTGATTTGGCAACAGTGATTTAAATGACTCAAAATTGATTTTCAATGCTAATTCAATGGGACATTCGTCGACAGAGAGTAGATTTATGTCCGTCTGGACGTACAGACAGGCGGACAAAAAAGTATGAAAGTTGGGTCTCAGAGGACAAAGCTTTCTAACAAAAAAATAATTTTTAAGATCCGAATGATAGAACCGATTTTGGAAGGGGGCTACGGACAGACGGACAGACAGACTTACAGATGGACATCGACCGCATGTCAATACCTACTGTTTCATTTTTTTAGTTCTTTAGAACTAAAAAAAAGAAAAGTAGGCTAAAAAAAATCATGTTCCGTTTTAATAAGTTTTTTACATATTAAAAGTCTGGATTATGAAATAATTTGCTTTAGTTTTTACATTATATAGTCATAAGTATTATATGGGTAAAAAAGTTATTTTTAAATGATCTTCCTAGAATATTTTTAAGGTAGATCTCTATCTTGGTGGGTTTAATTTTTATTTCTTAATATTTTCACTTAAAATTTTCAGCATAGTTGAAAAATATGAATATTAGAACAACTACGTTAAAAAAATATTTTTTAGTTTATAGACAAAAAGATTGACATTTTACCCCGATATTTTCAAATATTTAAAGCCCTACTCTTCTTTTAATTTTACAGATTGATTCAAGTCTTATTTGTTTTAGAACAAAGCTATGTTGAGATATTTTGAAAATAATAACACATATTTTTTTGTTAAAATTAAATTAATTTCTGTAAGGAAAAAAATACATCATAGAAGTAAAGAATGTTATTTTTTATAAAAAAATTCTCGAAAGAAATGCCTTAATTTAAGTTGTGCCTCAAATAAAAGATGATGAAAACTCTTTTCGGATGTATAAGTGTATTGTATTTCGAAAACAATATATCCCTTGGGCCGCTTTGAAAGCTTCTATGACGGCCGAAACATGATAGCAACATTTTCGTTATGTACTAAACAACTAGGTACTTGAATTTCCCAAAGATTCATTGGAATAATTATTTTAATTTTTCTAATTTTTCGTTAAGTGTATTTTGTTGCCTGTTTGTTAGCTATAAACTTTAAAAATTGTTGTAGTTGAATAAAGGATGGAATACGGGTATTAGGTAAATAATGTTTGATCGCAAATTGAGCTTATATATATACATTTCAAATTGATGTTTTAAACAAATTATTAAAAGTATTATACCCTTAGATTTTAATTCATGTATTTTAAACTTTTTTGTAAACACTTCATTTCAAAACAATCTTATTGCAAATCTTAAAAAAAATACGTACTGATTATAAATTTTACACATAATACTATTTTAATTGAGGACTTTACATATTTTGTGCAGGCTGAATTCAAAGTACAATTAGGCTATACAGAACTATCTGTAGTTATACGAAACTTCCATTTCAGACTTATTTTAGTTGATATATTATTCAAAAAATACTAAATAAAAATATTAAAGTTACAATACTAAAAACCCAATTTTGTATTTTTTATACTGTGAAATATCATTAGTTTAAATCAAAGAGCTATCTGTAAGGAACAAACTATAAAAATTAATAATGATATCTCTTATAGTTTCTGAGAAAAATGTTCCTAAAGTTAGTAAAATTAACATGACTCCCCTTAAAAACAAATTGCAGAAATATTTTCGCAAAAAAGCATTTCCTTTAACTTT
>JAFNEN010003761.1:0-10190 GCA_019343175.1 Oedothorax gibbosus
CAAAGAAAAAAAAACCTGCGCTTTTTGGGCATGAACTAACATTGAGTGGCGGGTTTTTTGGGGGCTTCTAGGGTTACCTAAAAACTTTCTGACGGCCCGGGTTTTCACTTTTTTTCCGCGCCAAGCTCTCCTTTTTCTTCCTGGTTCAATTCTTGTTTTAGAGGGGTTCTAAGGACAGTTAAAATAAAAAACCATTTGTTTTCAAAAAAAATTTTTAATTCATTAAATCCAAAAAAAGGGAACCCTATTTTTTCCAAAGTTTTTTGGTGAAATTTGGGGGTTTTTTTTCGGGCAGTAAAAAAAGCCGATGACGTTCCACCTTTTTTTTGGGGGCCCCCCCTTTTCAAAAAAATTTTTTCTTAAAATTTCGTCTTTTTTCCTTTAAAAACCCCCCAAATCTCCCTTCCCTGCGGCTTTTTTTTAATTTTTGTCCCCCGGAATTACATTTTTTTTAAAAAACAATAAAATATTTTCTTACAAATTTTTTTTCAAAAACGTTTTTTTGTAAAAACTTTTTTTAAAAATAGAATAGAACAAAAGCTCTTCTCTGTTCGTGAATCACGTTGTTTTGTAAAAATTGCTGTCGCACAATTTCTCTTAATTTCTCCGCATAAGACAAAATAACATCTGTACCGAAGTTTTTTTTAATGCATAGCAGAGTTGAAAAGCAAAAAAAAAGTTTTAATATAAATAGCAAGAATAAAAACTAATTTCATGTAAAGAACTGTAAAATGGAACACAATAAAATAGCAGGCAAAAAAAACTTGTTTATTTTTTAGCGTGAAGCTAAAAACCCCCAAAAAAAAAATCGCGGGAAAACAAAATAAAAACAGTGCAAAATTTTTGTGGGAAAAAACCCCCCTTAGACTCATTTCAACAAATTTAGCCCCAAATTTCTTTTGGGGGTCTGCAGAAACCCAAACGTCTTTCGTAGTAAATTGGGGGGTCAAACGTATCCCGGCCCCCTTCATTCCCCCCCCCCCTGGGGGATCACCCTCTTCTACAAGCCCAGCTTCCTACAATGCGCGGGGGCCAGGGTTGGTTCATAGACGTATTAAAAGAAGCTCCCTTTCCCGTATGGGGGTCCCTCCGATGCGAAGGTAGCTACGGTACAGGACTGTGGGAAAAAAAAGTAAAATTGTGAAATTTTTATAAAACAATGTAAGGTTAAAATTTTAAAATGAAACGCAAAAAAAAAAGATTCGCCTGAAAAAGGTGGATTTTCCCGTATTTTTTTTTGCTTTCCAAATTTAAAAAAGGAACAAACCCTTTTACGCACGTATGACGCCGATACATTGGTCTTACGACTTTGAGCAATTGGCACGAACTGTTTTGTTTGTGAAAAAAAATTCCCCAATATAACCAAAAAAAAAAAAATTTTCCCCTTTTTTTTTTTAAAAAAAAAAAAAGGGGAAAACCAACCGAAATTTATTTATCTGTTTGGGGAAACCCACACTGAAAAAAAAATGGGGGTAAAAAATACAAAAAATTTTTTTTGGGGGAAACTTTTACAAAAAAAAACCAATTTTAAAAAAAAAGTTTTTGTAATTCTGAACAAAAAAACTTCTTTTTTCCCCGTTAAAAAGGGAAAGGGGTTTTAGTTTTCCCAAATTTTTTTTTTAAACCCAAACATCTTCGACTTGAATTTGCGCGCGCATGGGGGGGGTTTTTAAAGTTTCTTTTTTTGTTTTTTGGGTCTTCATCCCTTTTTTAAAAAAGATAAAAATTTTTTTAAAATTTTTAAGGTATAAATATAGGCGAGAAAAACCCCTTTTTTTTCTTTCTATTATACTTTTTTTAAAATTTTTTTATTTTTTTTTATTCGGCATTTTTTTTCCCATTTTTTTAATTTTTTAAAAGTTCATGAAAAATTTCCCTTTAAAAATGAATAAAACCCACTCGGTGGCGAAAAGGTTTTTAAGGGAGCTACCCTTTTTTGGGGCTTCTGGGTTGGGGGTTTGAATCCCGGGAAGGCATTTTTTGTTTGTGTTTGTCAAAAAAATTTTTTTTTTGGGGCAAAAGGTTTTTTTGTCGTCTCTTTTTTTTTTGTGTCTTTTGTGCCTGTGTCTTTTCCCCGGGGGTTGGTACAAAAAACCCCTAGGTCGAAATTTTCTGGGGGCACTTCCCCCCCAAAACCCAAAAAATCAAAAAGTCTAACTATAATAAAAAAATTTTCCCTTTTTTTTCTAGAAAAAAGTAATAATTTTAAAAAAACATAAAAAAGCCCCTTTTAAAGTTAAAAAAACATTACATGTAAGCATAATAAAAAATTTTGTAAATATACAAGATATATATGGGGAATGTTAACACAAATTACTAAGTTTTTTTTTACAGTATTATTTTTAGTAGTTTTTTTAAATAGAAATTTTCTAGGAAAAGTTTTTTAAAAAAATTTTTTTTTTTTTATGGTTACAAAAATTTTTTTTTTACATGCAATTTTTTTTTTTCTGATAAGCAGTTTTTTTAGGGGGAAAAAACGTTTTTTATAAAGAAAAAATTACTACTCGTTTGGCGAAAAAGGCGAATAAAAAAAAATTTTTTCTTTTGGAAAATTCATTAAAAAGAACGTGAACTCTTTTAATGAAAAATTTTAAAAAAACAGGCCGCCCATCTTTTATATTTTTCCCCCAAATTTTTTAATTTTTTCATAGGTTCCCCAAAAAACACGTAAAAAAGAAACGGGCGGGAGTGGTTTTTTGTCGTTTGCACGAAAGACATGCCTTTGACACAAAAAATTTTTATGGTTTGGGGAAAAAAAATACTGGTTTTTTAAGACCGTTCCCCAGAGAGGGGGGGAAAAGGGGGGACCCATAGCCCGCCCCAAAAATGCGCCCCAAAATTTTTAAAAAAAGTTTCAGTTTTAAAATTTTTTCCCCCCAAAAAAAAAAAAACAGTTTTTTCTTTGGGGCCCCCCTTGGGGCCCCCCCCAAGCCCCCCCCTATTCTTTTAAAAATTTAACGCTAACATTGTCTAGTTAACCACCGTAAAAAACTTTTTTCCCCCCCCCCTTGTTTTCCCCCGGTCCCTGGGGGTTCGAAAAAAAACCCGCTTTTTCAGATGTCGAGAGCGGCCGGGGAAATTCGGCTTGGGCGTAGAACGCCCCCCCACCAAAGCCCCCCCCGACCGGGGGCCCCGGAAAAAGTTTGGGGGTAGGTGTAAATAAAAAAAAGGGGGAGAAGGTTACAAGGATTGGAGAGTTTTTTTTTTTTAAAAAGTTTTTTTTTAAAAAAAAAATTTTTTTTGTTACCGTTACTTTATTAAAAAAAAAAAAAAAACCCCCCTTTTCAGTTTTTTTAAAAAAGAAAAAAACCCACTTTTTTAAAATTACTTAAAACGAAAAATAACTAATTACAGTTCTTTTAGAAATTTTCAAGTTGAAGAAAATTAAAAAATTTTTTAAATTTAAACCTTTTTAAAAAGTTTACCACGTTTAAAAAAAAGTTTCTTTTGGGAAAAAATTTAAGAAAAAATTAAAAATTGTTAAAAATTTTTTCTAAATTTTTTAAATTTTTAAACGGGGCGCCGAAAAATCCTTTAAAGTGGTGTGGAAAAAACCCTTTTCTTTTAAAAATTTCAATTTTTTAAAAAAAAAAATTGCAATTTACCCGGGGGTACCGTTTTTTTTAAAAGCCCAAAAACTAAAAAACAGATACAAACGAAAAAAAGCTAAACGAAAAATTAAAAGTTGTTAAGATTTTAAAATTTTTAAAAATTAAATTTTTTAAACCATTTTGGGTTTTACGTAGAAGCCCCAAATTAAAAGACCCCCCTGCTGGGACCGACCACGAAAAATTTTGTAACGGAAAAAAATTTGGGGCAAAAATTTAATAAAAAATTTTTTAAAAAAAGCATGTCAAAAATTTTTAAAAAGAGGACAAACACAGAAATTCTTGGTTTAAAACCCAATGATTAATTTTTTTTTCGATTTGTGTGTTATTTTTTTTTTTTTTTTTTGGCCAGCATTTTTTAAATAAAAAAACAAAAATTTTAGCTACAGTATACGAATTTTTTTTATTTTTTTGTACTTAAAACACATTTTTTTTTTTTTTTGTTGTATGCCCATAAGTCCTGCCTTTTAAAAACCCCCTAACCCGAAATTTTTTAAATTAATTTTAAAAAATTTAAAAAAAGTTTTTTTAATAAAGTTTCTTTTGAAATCCGCTAAAATGTTTGTTAAAAATTTTTTTTCATAATGTCTTTAAAGTTGCGTTAAAGCAGTTGGGGCTTTCGTATCAATTTGGATCATACACGCAAAGACGTTTTTTTCAGACGCTTGTGGGAACACTAAATATAACGGCTTTCTCGGGGGGGGCGTTTGCGTTAATTTTACCGACAACAAAAATGCTCAAATGTTGTACAAAAAACTTCCCCCTTCTATTTCACAAAAATCGATTGAAAACGCCCTACGTTACATTTTTTTGCTTTCCCAAAAGTCGCCAAGAACAACGGGTCTTATATTATCATATACGAAACTTTTTACATGATTTTTAGGATTCTTGGCGGCCTAGGGGTTTTTTGTCGCTCCCCCTTTATTTAACGTTCGGACTGAATGGGGCGAGTTCGAGTCCCCCTTCGTCCGGGTTATTTTTTTTCTCTCTGTAAAAATTCGTCTGGTTTCTGCTTTACAAGACGAAGGGTTTTTAAGCGGGGCCCTGAAAGCTTTATAAACCACAAACCAAAAAAATGTACCGACCTACACCTACCCTTACACTTTTGGTTGGGGGGGGACGACCGAAATAGAATACAGATCCACAGCCCCCGCAATGCATTAATTTTAAATTAATGAAAAAACCTTTTATCGTCAATTATCCAAATTCCTGATTACCCCCCAATGTTGTTTTGGGCCCAATTTCTTTTTTATAAATTTGGGGTTTTCCCAATTCCCCAAAAACCGAATAATTAACCCCACTTTGGAAAAAACGGAATTCGGATTTGGAGTTCTACTGAACCTAAAAAGCTCCTTGTCTATGGATTCCTCAGGGTACGCTCTCCCTTCATCAATGGCATATTTGACAGTCTCATAGAGGCTCTCGTAGTCCAGTTTGGCGTCATACACGCCTAAGACGACTTTTTCAGAAGTCTTCGGTAAGACGCATTCCTTTGGCAGGTAGAACAGTCGAGAAACGTCACGGGCTGAATTATCCAGGACGTACGCCATATTTTAGAACAAACGCCGTTTAGAACAAAAACACTGATGGAGAAAAAAAAAGAAATTAAGATGATTACTTCCTAATCCTATAGACTTTTTCTTCAAATATGACGAAAATGCCATAAACTATTACCAATTATCCGAAGCGTCGCTGTCCTGCTATTATCCGAATTTCAGAAAAAAAATCCACCCGGGGTATCGTTCTGTCTTTTTTGGGGTGTCTCCCCAGTATTTTTTTAAAAACCCACTAAAAAAAATACTATAAGGACTATAAAATACTTAAAATGTCAAGGTTTTTTACTCCATCCGAAAATTTAGAAAAAGAGTAGGATTGTGGTTAAAGTAAATTACATCTTTTAAAGGAGTCTCTTGCTCTGTCCCCACGAATTTTACCTTCGCCTACCCCTCTTTATGTGTGGAAGTGTTGGGTTGAGTTAGTTAGAGGCGGGGGAGGGGTTCTTATAACAAAAAATATAAGTAAAAGATATAATTTTAACGATTTAAAAAAAAAATCTGTGAATAAAAGGTAGATAAAAATGACATTATCTCTATATTATGTAACTTTAGGGCCGATGCGGCCCAGGTTAGATTTATTTTATTTAGTTGCGACTTTGACAATATTCTTCTTTTATGAATGGTTACTTTTATACTTTTAGAGGAAGGTTTGCCATCGAAGAAAATCGGAAACAATAATTGCGAACACACTGTGGCACGCATAAGGCCCGGTAACGTTTCATATCTTTCAGTGTACAGGTTATAATACCATTTAACTTTAGCATTACGTTTTTTTAATTATATGCAAGACAGTATATTGAATAAGTAACAAAAAATAAGGGAGCGATAAACTATCATTTCAAAAAAAATTTCCGTTTACCTTTTTTTTATAAAAAGATATTAACGAATGGGGGGGAGGGGGGATGAAGAAATTCACACTTACCAACGATGACCAGAAGCAAAGCAAAGAAAAAGATATCTCTCATTCAGAAAGAAGATAAAATACTAGTGTAGTCAACGGTGATATTCCATAGCAAGGATACCTTCTATACAAAAGCATCCCGTCTCACAAAAAAGATGTAAAAACAACATAAAATTTTATTATTTTTTAAGCAAATCTTGTAATTAGGAAAAAGTATATTCAACCTAAATAACGGTACTATTTCATATTTGTTAAAATAAAGATATCCTAATAAAGAAGCTAATAAACGAAACTAATAAAAGATAAATCTAATAAAAGAAAATTGTACGTCGTTTATGGCACAAGCTAAATCATCAAAGCAATATGTTTTATCAAACTTTATTTGTTATTATGGTTTCTATTAACATTCTCAGTTATATAAGAAACATCATAGTTTATTGGAAATTGAACTTCATCATGTTTTCTTCGGTTTTATATCTTTGAAGTAATTGTGATTTTTTTTATAACTTGTTTGTAAGTACTACAACAGATGACTGGACAATGTCTCTTCACGTGTGGCCTGACTTTATTCTGCGTCACAGCTCTCATCCATGTACTTCAGTAAAATGTCTTTTTCTATGCCTAGGTCTATTTTAGTTTTTTTTCGCTTTCCCTCCAGTAATTGATTATTTTAAAAACTTGTTTGTAAGTACTACAACAGATGACTGGACAATGTCTCTCCACGTGTGGCCTTACTTTATTCTGCGTCACAGCTCTCATCCATGTACTTCAGTAAAATGTTTTTCTATGCCTAGGTCTATTTTTTGTTTTGTCGCTTTCCCCCCAGTAATTGATTATTTTATAAACTTGTTTGTAAGTACTACAACAGATGACTGGACAATGTCCCCTCCACGTGTGTCCTGACTTTTATTCTGCGTCACAGCTCTCATCCATGTACTTCAGTAAAATGTCTTTTTCTTGCTAGGTCTATTTTAGTTTTGTCGCTTTCCCTCCAGTAATTTATTATTTTATAACTTGTTTGTAAGTACTACACAGATGACTGGACAATGTCTCTCCACGTGTGCCTTACTTTATTTTTGCGTCACAGCTCTCATCCATGTACTTCAGTAAAATGTCTTTTTCTATGCCTAGGTCTATTTTAGTTTTGTCGCTTTCCCTCCAGTAATTGATTATTTTATAACTTGTTTGTAAGTACTACAACAGATGACTGGACAATGTCTCTCCACGTGTGGCCTTACTTTATTCTGCGTCACAGCTCTCATCCATGTACTTCAGTAAAATGTCTTTTTCTATGCCTAGGTCTATTTTAGTTTTGTCGCTTTCCCTCCAGTAATTGATTATTTTATAACTTGTTTGTAAGTACTACAACAGATGACTGGACAATGTCTCTCCACGTGTGGCCTTACTTTATTCTGCGTCACAGCTCTCAAACCATGTACTTCAGTAAAATGTCTTTTTCCATGCCTAGGTCTATTTTAGTTTTGTCGCTTTCCCTCCAGTAATTGATTTTTTATAAATGTTTGTAAGTACTACAACAGATGACTGGACAATGTCTCTCCACGTGTGGCCTTACTTTATTCTGCGTCACAGCTCTCATCCATGTACTTCAGTAAAATGTCTTTTTCTATGCCTAGGTCTATTTTAGTTTTGTCGCTTTCCCTCCAGTAATTGATTATTTTATAACTTGTTTGTAAGTACCCCAACAGATGACTGGACAATGTCCTCTCCACGTGGTCCTGACTTTATTCTGCGTCACAGCTCTCATCCATGTACTTCAGTAAAATGTCTTTTTCTATGCCTAGGTCTATTTTAGTTTTGTCGCTTTCCCTCCAGTAATTGATTATTTTATAACTTGTTTGTAAGTACTACAACAGATGACTGGACAATGTCTCTCCACGTGTGGCCTTACTTTATTCTGCGTCACAGCTCTCATCCATTTTACTTCAGTAAAATGTCTTTTTCTATGCCTAGGTCTATTTTTGTTTTGTCGCTTTCCCTCCAGTAATTGATTATTTTATAACTTGTTTTTAAGTACTACAACAGATGACTGGACAATGTCTCTCCACGTGTGGCCTTACTTTATTCTGCGTCACAGCTCCATCCATGTACTTCAGTAAAATGTCTTTTTCTATGCTAGGTCCTATTTTAGTTTTGTCGCTTTCCCCCAGTAATTGATTATTTTATAACTTGTTTGTAAGTACTACAACAGATGACTGGACCAAGTCTCTCCACGTTTTGTCCTGACTTTATTCTGCGTCACAGCTCTCATCCATGTACTTCAGTAAAATGTCTTTTTCTATGCCTAGGTCTATTTAGTTTGGTCGCTTTCCCTCCATAATTGATTATTTTATAACTTGTTTGTAAGTACTACAACAGATGACTGACAATGTCTCTCCCCGTGTGGCCTTACTTTATTCTGCGTCACAGCTCTCATCCATGTACTTCAGTAAAAGTCTTTTTCTATGCCTAGGTCTATTTTAGTTTTGTCGCTTTCCCTCCCGTAATTGATTATTTTATAACTTGTTTGTAAGTACTACAACAGATGACTGGACAATGTCTCTCCACGTGTGGCCTTACTTTATTCTGCGTCACAGCTCTAATCCATATACTTCAGTAAAATGTCTTTTTCTATGCCTAGGTCTATTTTAGTTTTGTCACTTTCCCTCCATTTTTTAAGAGTATTTCTTGGTAGAAATATGCATCAGCGTAACTAAAGATTATAGCAAAGACTTCAATTACTCTAGGTCAGTGGTTCTCAACCTTTTGTAGGTGACGACCCCCTAACATCACAAAATAACTTCGCGACCCTCCCTTCCGTCCTACACGTACTGTACTCTTTATTAACTATATTTGGTTAATTGATTTTTTATTTGAAGACATTACCTTCCCTCTGCCATAAGGTCGTAATGTGGTTGGCAAGGTTACCAATCTTGGCACCCCCCACCAATTAAATTAACAATAGTATAATTTTCAATACCATTAACAATTAATAACCAATGTGTTTCATAACAGATGACACCACTAAATGGCATATCATATATAAAGACCCGTATAACTATAAATTGCAAGGTGGCCGCCTAACTAGTATACCTTAATTGACGATGTTCTTAGTAAATTGCAACAATTATGGAAATGTATTTAAAAAGAAATCAGCCCTCATCTTCAAGGGAAACCAGTGAGAAAACTAAAAATGTTAGAAAATACGTTGATTCGTACTTAAAATTCGGTTTTACACTGCTCGGAAATCGCCTACAGTTTGTATTTACAGATGTTTTGTCTGCAGAAAGCATGAAGCCTTCAAAATTGATGCGCCACCTTAAAACAAAACATTCATAAGTGAAAGGTAAGCCGATTGATTTTTTTTTGTAGGAAACTTTCTGTTTTACAAAACCAGCAGATGAACATTACAAAAATAGGTAATGTAAGTGAAATGGCACTTCATGCATCTTATCTAGTGGCCTTAAGAATTGCGAAAAAAGGAAAGCCTCATATACCATTGCTGAAGATCTTATTCTTCCATGTGCAAAAGATATGGTGTCATGTATGATCAGTTCGGCAGATGATGAGAAATTAAATGCAATACCATTATCGAATGATACTGTGGCAAGACGCATTTCTGAAATGAGTGAAGTTGTACGCGAACAACTTAATGAAAAAATAAAACAAAGCGGATATTTTCCCATTCAAATCGATGAGTCTACAGACGTGTCAAATTGGTACAATTTTGTGTTTTATAACGGTTTGAGTCAGATGGATATATACAAGAAATTTTGTTTTGCGAATCTTTAACGAACCACACAACGAGAGAATGTTTATTTAAGTCTTTTATGGAAAATCCTAGTGGAAAATACGGAAAGATTTCAAATAGATTGGGAAAAGTGCATAGCAATATGCAGTGATGGTGCTAAATGCTTAACATGTGTTAAAAGGGGTTTAGTCAAAAGGTTAAGAGATGCAAAATGCCAAGTCGGTGCACTGCTAGTTACATCGACAAGCCCTTTCCACCAAGAAAATGTCTGCTTAACTTCATCAAGTCCTTATGGAAGCTGTAAAAATAGTCAATTTTATTAAAAGCAGACCTTTACAGTGTCACGGACTGTTTGAAAACTTTGCAATGAAACGGGT
>JAFNEN010003763.1:0-10345 GCA_019343175.1 Oedothorax gibbosus
AAAATAAAACGATCCACCCTTCGGTTTTCGGCTGCTATTGCTCAAGGAATTTTGTGAAAGGTGTCATTTTTCAGGAAATAGCGTAAGGAATTGAAAACTGGCAACCAAAATTGTGTAAGGGGTCGTCTACATATTAAAATAAGTACCAACTTTGAAAATTCCAATGGCAACACCCAATGTTTTTTACATAAAAATGTTCAGCACCTTCAAAATACCCCATGTATAAAAAAGAATTTTCATTTTGCATTATTTGCTGAGATATTAAAGCATTAATTTTGAACTCTCTTAGGGGGAAATCTCCAAATTGAAAAAGGTAATATTTAGGGTGTCTTTTCGAAACGACAAGCTAACAAAAGGGTTACCATAATCTCGCCAAAGGATGCTAGAATTAAACCTTCTTCACTAATATTGTGATTTTTTTTAATGTTTTTCCCCTTTTTTTTTAATTTCAGATTTTAAAATTCAGAAATAAAAAAAAAGGGTAGACGAGAAAAAGTTTTAATTTTAAATTAAGTCACACATACGATTATTTATAACGAACAGATTTTCAAATGCGATTAGTTACAATCAGATCAAGGGCGGATCCAGGGTGACAATTTGGGGGGGGAACTTATAATAAATAAAAATTATTTTTAGTTAAAATTATTTTTAATTACAATTATTTTAATTACAATTATTTTTAATTACAATTATTTTTAATTACAATTATTTTTAATTACAATTATTTTTAATTACAATTATGTTTAATTACAATTATTTTTTATTAACATTGTTTGGATTAAAATTAATTTTTAATTTATTTTTCCATTGTAAATGCAGTTTTTTACTATTAATTTAGTATGTATTACTAATTACTTTTTATAAGCATTAATTAGTTTGTATTTTACATAACTCATATTTGTATTATTTAATAGATAATTAATGTCTTATTTTTTTAATAAAAATGGGGTTGTTTCACGGAGAATATCTGGCAATAGCTCTGCGGTTTTGTTTTCATGTCTCCCGAATTACTGTTGTTTTGGTATTCGGGAGTGAGTTTCCGAAGAGAATATTTTAGTTGTTAATTTTTTTTAATTCCAACTTCTTTCAATGCAAGTTTTCCTTGATAAATGATTAAAACAACCACATTACAGCAAGAAGTTGTAATTTAAAAAATAACAAAACTTAGAAAACTCAATTTCGAATAGCAACAAAAGTAATTTGAGAGACATGAAAACAAAACCGCAGAGCTATTGCCAGATCCTCCGTGAAACAACCCCATTAATAGTAACAATTAAGAAAAATTTAATTATAGAATATTTTTATTTAAAATTTAACTACTTAGATAATTTAAATCACCTGATTTGTTGTACAGAAATTAAACGACAAGCTTCTATTATTAAATTTAATTGTAAAATGATTTGTGTATAAATCATTTTACATTTACTTAGTTTATAAAAACAGTAGTATATTAACATATTTCAAAACTTAATTATTTAACTATACTGGTAGTTAATGAACACATTTAATTAAATAGTAATAATTAAAATATTAATCAATATTCTATCTAAATTCTAAAAAAAAACCTTCTTGATTTGTATGAGAAGTTTATATATCCATTTTAAATAACTACAACTATGGCAACCAGTCGCCAATAGCCCTCCTATAACTCTAGTGCGACGATAATTCAACATAACCCTAATCATTTATGTCGTTAACATATATAAAAATAGTAGCTAGTTTTATAAAACATGTACTTAAATTTTAAACAGCAATTAAAATGTAATGAAAACAGAAAGCTTATTATAAATATTAAATATAAATACATCTATGTAATCCATAAATGTTAATCGTGCAACAAATTGCAGTTTTGATGCATTATCATTAATCTCGTTAATCATTTTAATATCATTGAGTACAGGAAATGTCAGAAAATTTTATAAATCGGAACTTACTCATTGATTAGATGAAGAAACCCCCTAAAAACTATTCTTCTTACTCTTACTCGCATGACATCTATTTTGCTCCTATGAAATGTAATTGAGACATACGAGACCGAAGGCGCGAAAAACTCCGATTGAAGCATTGAGTCACCTGCTTAGACGCCACATTTATTCCAAAAGAAAAAAACAACCACCCGTAATATGGTCTCTTTGGTTATCAGTTTAAAAAATCCAAGTAAAAAAATCAAAATCTTGTTTGCACGAAACAAGTAACTCATAAAAAAAAAAACAGTACAAATGAAAAAAAATCGACGCCACACCACACGATATTTTTTCAGACTTGCGTTTTCTTATTGTAACCGATCCGACGCGTTTTTCCGTTTTCTTCGCTTTAAAAAAAACACAAAATTATAGTGTTATACAAAAGCCGTAAGATTTATTACGCCAGCTGCAAATGTTTAGACATTTTTATAATTTTATAGAACGATTTTTAAATGAAATTCATAATATTGGTCATGTTGGCTCCACCGTTCGTCATCGGTAGTTTGCTTTTTAAGTATACTATAGTTTAGTTTAGTTTGAAATATCGTCGCACTAGAGCTACACGAGCGCTATTGGCGACCGGCGTCATAATTTAGAACCACAGTCAGGTGACGGAGCCGACATCTGAGTAGGCACCCAACGCAACCGTTAAGGTAGACATCGTACGCAGCGTCGGGATTTTGGAGCATATTTAACGTGTACCCCCTCTACACGGGGTATTATACGTCGGACATTTTTGGCTGCGCGGGCCGTTTATAGGTCGGCAGATATTTTGGCGATGTCCGGACCCGAACCGGGACCTTCTGTATACAAGGCGAACGCCTTAACCGACTGGGCTCCCCAGCCCCTTAAGTATGCAATAACTTTAAGGTTTCGGTTAACCGTCTTTATACCTTTATGGTCAAAACATATATTATTAGGGCTCTTTGGAAAATTTCTATTGTTGACAAAATTTTAAATTGACTACATTAATTTGTGTCTGACGCGTAACAATAAACATACTCATTCATACTTACTACAGATACTTTACAGTAGAAATTACGATAGAAAAAAGCGTGAAAAACTCCTAACTTATAGTACACTTATTTCACTTGTATTAAGCGAAATAAAAACCCTAAAAATGAAATTAAAAAAATAGTCATAGTGGAATTTCTTTGATTTATTAACGAACAAATTGCACTATTATACTTGAAAACGAATTCAAATATATCTGTCAATATTTTATTTCTATGTTTTTTTATACTTCCTTCCTATTCGAGAGGATAGCCGAGCCGTCGTTTATCGGCGCCATAAAAAATGTATCTAAAATCTTATTCCCGCCAAAATTGCGATTGGCTTAAAAATAAATCCGAAGGGAAGGGGGGGGGGGGGGGGGGGGGGGGGATTTTTTTTATTTCTTTTTTTTTTTTAACATTGCGTAATAACCTGTTCCCCCAAAGCGCCCGAGCTGTAATATTTTTTTCCATGTTCTAGTTCTAAGTTGAGAATGCAACGAGTTGTAGTATAAATATAAATATTTGTAAAAAATAAAAACATTTCTTTACAAGTCGATTCTATCTAGTATGAATTTTAAGATTTTGGGGGGGGAAATTTCCCCCTTTTCCCCCCCCCGTGGATCCGCCACTGAATCAGATAGACAAACATGATTATTACATTTATGTTTTACATTTTATGCAAATTTTTGTTTCATTCATATTGCTACAAAAAGTTTGTTTAAAATTCGGCGCACTGGGTCTGGGACACAAATCCCGACAATAGATTTTTGTCCATTTCTCGATTTTTTTAATATAGAGATATTTTTTTTTTAAATATTAGAGATTATTTATTTAGTTAGTTATTTAGTCAGTTAGTTATTTAGTCAGTTAGTTATTTAGTCAGTTAGTTATTTAGTCAGTTAGTTATTTAGTCAGTTAGTTAGTCACTTAGTTAGTCAGTTAGTTAGTCAGTTAGGTAGTCAGTTAGTTAGTCAGTCAGTTAGTCAGTTAGTATCTCAGTAAGTTAGTTAGTCAGTCAATTAGTCTGTTAGTTAGACAGTCAGTTAGTCAGTGAGTTAGTTAGTCATTCCGTTAGTTAGTCAGTCAGTTAGTTAGACAGTCAGTTAGTCAATTAGTCAGTCTGTTAGTTAGTCACTCCGTTAGTTAGTCCAGACTGACTAACTTAGTCTACCTTACTGTCAAATGGTTAGTCAGTGAACTGACTGACTCACTGACTAACTGGCTGACTAACTAACTTACTAACTGACTGACTAACTGGCTGACTAACTGACTTACTAACTGACTGACTAACTAACTGACTAACTAACGGACTAACTGACTGACTAACTAACTGACTGACTGGCTATCTGACTGACCAACTGACTGACTAACTAACTAACTAACGGACTGACTAACTAACTAACCGACCGACTAACTAACCGACTGACTAACTAACTGACTGACTAACTAACGGACTGACTAGCTGACTAAATAACTAAACAACTAACTGAATAAGTAAATAAAACAATAAGTAATCTCTAATATTTTTTTTAAAAAAATCGAGAAATGGACAAAAATATATTTTTTTGGGATTTCGACCCGTTCGGTTTCGTCTATGTCGGAATTATGGCCTTTCGGGATTTCGGCGTTCGAGATTCTGGCTTGTCGGTATTTTGGCTTTCGGGATTGTGTCCGGAACCCCAAGTCACTTTATCGGTAATATAAACCACATATTACAAAACGAGAGTTATGATCTTAACACGATATTTAAAGGAAAGCAAAATAAAATTACGCAGAATCATTTGGCAATGATTTTTAACCAAGGCAGTGGGCACTAATCATTTTAAATAATCAATGTGGTAACAATAAAATATGCTAAACACCGAATTCCAATAATATTTTAGGGCATTTAATTTTTAATTTCAAATACACTTTTGGAAATTGTATTTGAATAACATACATTCAAAAACAGTAATCGATATAATTTAATGTTAATTATACAAACAAAATACATTGTATGCACTTGAAACAAGAAAAGATTTTTATACATTTGACAGACATCAATAATTTGAATACACATTTACCAAAAACGCTTTTCAACCACCAAACGATAATGCAAGTTAGGATTCAATTTGCTAAGTAATTTTTTACACGGTCCCTAAAATTCGTTTTTTTCAGTATTTTTACAATAACTCGGCGAATAATTGTTGTTGAATTAAAAAATTCGGGATTTGGATTCTACTTGATCTACTTTATCGATTTATGTAACAAACATTTGGGGTTGCTATTCCTGTTTTATTTTTTCTTATTTAAATTTAAATAAAAAAATAATAAAAATGAAAAATTGATGAAAAAACTTGTGTGATTAGTTTTTGGAAGATTAAGAAGTATATAATGAAAAAAAAATTTGGTTTAATTCATTTTATTTGTGGAGGTATGAATAAAAGTTTGTGAAACTTTTTTAACATTATGGGCGTTCAACTTTGAATGCTTATATCTCACCAAATAAAGCAAATTAATAAATTTTCTTTTGGATCTGGGGTATTTTGAAGATGATAAACATTTTTATATTAAAAAAATTGGATGTTGACATTGGAATTTTCAAAGTTGGTACTCAATTTAATATGTAGACGACCCCTTATACAATTTTGGTTGCCAGTTCTCAATACCTTACGCTATTTCCTGAAAAATGACACCTTTC
Organism: Oedothorax gibbosus; assembly: GCA_019343175.1. Lineage (NCBI taxonomy): Eukaryota > Metazoa > Arthropoda > Arachnida > Araneae > Linyphiidae > Oedothorax > Oedothorax gibbosus. Next base: position 5,640 of record JAFNEN010003763.1, read on the forward strand.
ACAAAATTCCTTGACCAATAGCAACCGAAAACCGAAGGGTGGATCGTATTTTTTCCCCCCAGCTGTACTAGGAATCAGAGAGCGAAATTTGAAGTCTACAATCTTAAAGCAAAAAAGTGAAATCCACTCCTATAGGAGAAGTGCATTTTCGGTACCGGAAAGGAGTGGCAATTAACTCAGACTGAGTTAAAACCGATCGTTTTAAGAGTGTAGGACGTAGATTGTTTTCTTTTATTTCTTTTTACCCACTCCGCAAAAAGAGTGAAATCCACTCCTATAGGGGAAGTGCATTTTCGGCACGGAAAGGAGTGGAAATTAACTCAGACTGGGTTAAAACCGGTCGTTTTAAGAGTGTAGGACGTAGATTGTTTTCTTTTATTTCTTTTTACCCACTCCGCAAAAAGAGTGAAATCCACTCCTATAGGGGAAGTGCATTTTCGGCGCGGAAAGGAGTGGAAATTAACTCAGACTGAGTTAAAACCGCTCGTTTTAAGAGTGTAGGAAGTAGATTATTTTCTTTTATTTCTTTTTACCCACTCCGCAAAAAGAGTGAAATCCACTCCTATAGGGGAAGTGCATTTTCGGCACAGAAAGGAGTGGAAATTAACTCAGACTGAGTTAAAACCGCTCGTTTTAAGAGTGTAGGACGTAGATTGTTTTCTTTTATTTCTTTTTACCCACTCCGCAAAAAGAGTGAAATCCACTCCTATAGGGAAGTGCATTTTCGGCACGGAAAGGAGTGGAAATTAACTCAGACTGAGTTAAAACCGCTCGTTTGTTTTAAGAGTGTATAGTTCCTTTCGTTTGGAGCTGTAGAGTGGTTTCAGACATATAGAATGAAAGGCGAATTAATATTCAAAAACCTCTTTTTTTTAGAATAAACACACTTTTGAAAAACGTAGAAAGCACAAAATCTCTATTTCGGATTTTTGACAACATCCCAATACTTACATTACCTTTCATTTTATAATTGAAAGTAAAAAGTGTTTTAAAGTATTAAATTGCATAGCGAATTTCGAATTTACGATTACTTTTTTATTGGATTACTGTCTAAGATTTCCTGCTACATAATTAAACTCAAAATCCCGTAAATATTTCTTACGAATAAAAAAAACCCCAAGCATTTTGAGAAATTATCTTTAATAAGTTAACGAAACATTTCTTGGAATCGTCAATTAAAAATGGTTATAATTGTATTTAAGATTGTTTTTGGAGCAATTAATTTTACATTTGTATATCATAATAAGGATTTCGAACAAATCTTTTATACACAAAGAGTAGCTGCCATAGAACTTTTTTAAGGTTTTAAAGGTATTTCTGAAAAAACAAAACCTTCTTGTATGAACCCAATTTTTGAGTATCAAATATTTATTAGTGAGTGGTGATTGAAAATCGTGTTGTGTGTAACACCTCCTCCTCTCTTTTGCTTCTATAAATTTCAAAAATGTGAATTAATTTATACCATTCGATTTAAAATTAAATATCAACTTTGCAGAAAAACATTTCGTAATATTCGCAAGCTTTAAATTATCTTCTGCTCTAACCTAAAAGGGTTTGACAAAATGAGTTTAATTTTACTATAACAAAAAAAAAAGACATTGCCTGACCGAAGTGATTAGTTAAGACTGTTAACTCACTTGGTCATAGCCTCCTAAAGTAAGATGCTGGTAGAGTTTTAAAATTAATATGGTTTTGTAGACTGGTTGTATACCAATCATGTTCTTAGTTAGCTTGGATTGTCCTTAGGATTTGTTCCCTTTATATCGATACTGATTCGATAACGATTTTTACACCATCGATTTGTTAATGGGTCTATCTTTGTCATTAGTAATTGGATAATCTTTTGAAAAACCACCCTTTTTTCATTACAAATAAATTTGGCCCATTTCATTTCCAAAAAGGCCTTAAATTTAATGCCTTTGCTGCTCGGACGACGTTTATTAGAACTAATTTTATGGGAATGAAAAACTATAAAAGCTGAATTACATATTGGCTGAAATAAAACTTACTGTATAATAATGTGATTTGAAGAACAGGCTTCTTATAAGATTTTCATTATAAACAACAATAACATATAAATTAATATATATTTAGCTGTTTTATATTAACCATTTTCAGTTTTTAGTGCCAACTAAGTCTTATTTTAATGCAATAAAAACATTTAAAAACATTCATAAATATATGGATAAAACAGCAATGATTTCGTCTTAGGCTACATTTAAGAATTCGAAAAAATAGAGATTCTATTTTCTCCAGGTTTCACTTTTTTTACTTTAAAAAGGAACTGATCTCTAAAAGACTTCCAATAACAACTTCTTCAGGCAATACATATTGTCCATTTATCCGATAAAAGTTGGAAAGTTAAGAAAAAAAGATAACAGAGTTCAGTTTAGGGCGATCCAACCTAAACACACCAAGTCTGCTGATAAGGGTAGACTGATAAAAACCTAAATGGAGGCAACCAAGACTCCATCCAAGTCACGTGAATTATTGGCGTGAAGATTTGGCGTATTTTCGAGACCGATTAAAGTAAATAATTGTATACTTTCGTTTAATTTATTCAATTTTATTTTATTTTATACAAATGTAACAATAAAAAGTTGATGTATATTAGTGATAATTAATAGTTATTTATGCAACAAGTGTGAAAAGTAATACTTTTTAAAACGAGTGGATTTTATTAATGACACGTGTTTTAAAAAGTTTACTTTTCACAAGCGATGCATACACTATTTTTTATAATTACGTGAAAAAAATATGATTGGTTTCTCAAAAATAATTCACGCGCATAATATTTTAAAAAAAAAAGCAGATCGATACATCTCTGGATTTTATGAATATTATGAAATATAAATTTTACTTGAAATGTTGGCATCTTATGAAAAGAGTGAAAAAAAAGTACTCTATCTCACTGCTTTTGAGTGAAGAATAGTACTTTTTTATAATATATTACAAAAAAAACTAACTTTTTCAAATCAATAATCGTGGCAAAAGTGATGCTTTTAACGAAATCGTGTTTCAAAGTTACTTTTACGCACTAGTGCGACAAAGTAAATAAGAGCATCTGATTGGTGTAAAATTCTTTTTTTTGAGCGTGATATTTTATTCGGAGTCTTTGTGATTGGTGTAAAATTCTTTATTTGAACGTGATTCTTTATTTGGCGTCTTATTTCCAATGCCAATCTAAGAAATACTTTTTGATTTTAAAATAATCATTAATATAAATAATCATCTTCAAATCATTTGAACGTGATAATAAAATAATTAATAAGCCAATCAATAAATGCCAATTTAATAAATACTTTTTTTGCACGTTATTATAAAAAATAGTGCATGACAACACGTTGAAAATAGACTTTTTTAAAAACTCGTGAATTTATTTCACGAGCGAAGTACGAGCGAGTGAAATAATTTATTCAACTCTTTTAAAAAAAGCCTTACTTTTCACACTAGTTGCATAAATAACTATTTTTTCACTGTTTCAAAAAAGTCTAACTTTTTGCACGCGTCTGAATTGAAATTATAATGTAAAAAAAGGATATTTTTCACGCAATTATAACAAAAGATTTTTAATTGTCTTTTATTATTGAAGTATGTACGTTAAAAGAAGAGATAAGCGGCCAAAAATCGGAGCTTTTCTCCCCAATTTAGCGATTCATGTTAGTCCTACCCAAACAAATTATTTACCACTGGATGATCGGTGGATTTTATTGATGTCGATGCTAAGATAAAGCTTTTATTCTCAGAATTTTTTATAATCGATTTATAGCCATTCAAGAAGAACTTTTGGTCATTTTTGAAAATTCTTTTCCCAATGCTCTTTTTTTCCCGACAATAGGAATGTTTTCTCAAAAGCAGAGGACACACAGCAAAAAAAAAAGAACCTTCGCTGAGTTTCCATTTATCGTGATGTCGGATGAGAATAGCGGGGTTTACTTTTGTCACAAAACAAGAGCATTTATTTAAAACGTTTCGCCATGACTTGAATAGAAAATTTACCTATTTCCAGAAGAAAACGTTGTATATTTTTATTCTTACTTCTTTATTTCTAAGTGATTAAGTTTTGTTGCAGTGATTGTTGGAATTTTTTGTGTGTCGAAACTAACATTCTCGTGGTTTTGGTTAGTAAAATTTTTATCATCTACAGAGTGAAAAAAGGTTCTTTTTACAGGAAAAAAAATTTCAGTTGCTGTGCCAGAAAATGCCGTTTAATTTACAGAGAAAATCTGTTTATTTTATGCAAACAATTTGCACGGTTTCTTTTAAACCCAAAAGCTGTTTTTTATCAGACAAATTGTAAAGGAAAATAAACAAAACGTGGAAGCATATGTTTTTTTTTGTTTCAACCTCAGATGGGCTGTAGCAAAAAGACGCCTCGGAGGTTGAAAAAAAAAACCCAGGCAATATGTAGGGTTGTTTTCTTTGTATAATTTTTTTGAAATATTCATATTATTTAGAAAATAAGATATTTTGTTTATTTTTGACGATATTATTTTAAAATCATTTCAAAATGATGAAGTATAGAGCATAAAAAATCCTTATTTATAATTTTTTTGCCTACTTTTCTTTTTTTAATTCGAAAGAATTAAAAAAATGAAAAAGTAGGTATTGACAATGCGGTCCGATGTCCGTCTGTCTGTCTGTCTGTCTGTCCGTACCCCCCTTCCAAAATCGGTTCTATCCATCGGATCTTAAAAATTCTTTTT
>JAFNEN010003764.1:0-10185 GCA_019343175.1 Oedothorax gibbosus
AAAGTCTGTTAAAGGTAATTAAAAAAATTTATCATAATTTTAAGCATTTTGTTGTTTTATTAGTTTGGCGATTTTTAAAATATGGTTATTTTTCTTTTTTGAGGTAATTTTTGTCGTTCTATATTGTTTGGCAAATTGAATTAAAAGTTTTTGAAAGTTAATTTATGGGGATTTTATGAATAAGTAATGGGATAACAAAATTTGAAATATTTTTTTTGTTTAAAAAAATTATATTTAAAAAAAAAATTTAGATTATTTAAAGAGAGCGGAGAATGGTATTGATTAAAAATTCTATTTTTTACTGCGTAAAAATTAAAAGAATTCGGAAAAAGCCGATAATTTTGGTTACAAAGTTTTAAAACTTATTAAAAAATTACCCATTGGATTTTTTCAAAACTACCACATATATTTTTACATTTTATGCTAAAAATACATAAGAAGCTTTAGAATTCCTCAAAATAAAAGAAAACAATTATCGAATAATTTTAAAATTATGAACATTGTTATGGAAACAGCTAGCGTATTATGGCCGGAATGCTATTTGGCGACTTTGGGGTTCGTGAAAAAGTAAACACAGGGTTGCTATATCAACAAGATTTGATGTAAACATCTATTGAGTGAACTGGAATTTTTAAATAATTTAAGTACGTTTTCGCTACTTGGCTTCAAAAGGAAAGTCGCCAAATCGAGCCCGGGCCATAATACGCTAGCAGTACCCTAATACTTTAAATTTACTGCATTTATATTTAATAGGCTAGGCGTTTGATATCCTTGATCTATTTCTATAGAACCGCGGTCCTATCGTTGTAGCCACGTCACCGTACCGAATAAAAAAAGAAAAAAAAAAGCAAATTAACAGGAATTTGAGATTATTTGTTGTTAATAAGTTTTTTAAACTAAATTGTTCGTTTATTTATAGAAAGATAAGAAGCCCAGAAGGACCAAACCCGAAACGAGCTCTTCAGCAGAAAATACTTTGGACAGTTTTCCAACCCCAGTTCGTCACATCCAACCTACAAGTTCCATGGAACAAATGCAGAAGTTCATGTTCAACAACCCATTGGCGGGATCCAACATTGCCAACAAAAACATGCCCGGCTTCTTACTGCCTCAATCCTGGATGAACCCAGCATTCTTCAACCCTGGAAATTGGAACAGAAACGTTCTTGGAGGAATTGAAAACTTAAACAGGAACTTTCCTAGAGGATTTGGAAACTGGAACATCAACGTCCTGAAGGTACTGGAAACTGGAACAGAAACGTTCCAGGAAGTTCTGAAATGTGGAACAACGTTCCTGGAAGTACTGGAAACGGGAACGATCCTGAAGGAACCGAAAACGACGAGAATCTTTTATACAGCAATCTTATGAGGGGTTATCCAGTGCTGAAACGAGGCGAAGGTAACGCACATTATCTTATAATGCCCGGTTATGGCCCGTATGGTGGCATGTATCCGAACCCGGACTTTTACATGAATACAATGCCTATATCTGGAATGCCAATCAAAAAGGATTCCAATGAAGCTAGCGACAAAGCCTCTGAAGAAGAATGTATTATTCATTGAAATAACGGAATATTTAGGTTTGAATTAAACCAAATTTTTTATCAACCAATAACGTTGAATTTATATCCATGATATTTCGTGAGATTTCTACTGTAAAAAGCTTACAACTAAAAAAAACATTTTCATGTTATTGTTCTTCGTGAATGTGAATACATCAACTTTTATGTATGCAACTTATTGTACTAAACCATTTTTAGGTTTAACTTGAAGTGTAGAAAGCAAGATGAATTTTAGTTGTTAAAGAATATTTTCAATGTTCTCATTTTGTTATCGTTAACTGTTTATTGTTACTTCTATTAAACTTGTTTGCTTTAATTTGCTTCCGTACGCGTTTTTTTACTATTTTAAAGGGTAATTGCTGATGAAAAAATAACGAACTATATGATAGTATGCAATCTAATTTTTGCCTTTTGATATACTTTTATTAGCCAAGGTTAAATTCCAGCAGAAATGACCAACAAAAATATGAGTCGGAAACCCAATGAGCAGAACATTACCTACCTTTCTGATAAAAACAGGTCATTAAGAAGATTGGCTTTAAAAAAAACTTCAAAAACATGTATTTAAAGTATTCAGATTTTTTTTTTGTTTTAAGAGTTCGAAAAGAATAGGTTCATGTCTTTTTTTAATCAGATGAAGTATTTTTCAGAAATTCTTACAATTCGTTTTAAAGAACATTGGCTTTAACAAAACTTTAAAAACATATGCATTTAAAGTATTCAGATTTTTTTTGTTTTAAGAGTTCGAAAAGAATAGGTTCATGTTTTTTTTAATCAGATGAAGTATTTTTTAGAAATTCTTCAATTCGTTTTTAAAGGATTGGAACAGAACTTGAAGCAGAAATATAAAGAAATTTTATTATTATGCGCGTAATTATATAGTTCTAAAAGAAACTAAAAGAAAAACACAAGTTTTTAAACATTATTATAAAAAAGCATTTAGTTTAAGTTAAAGTTATTAATTAATAGTAAAATTACGAGAGGGTTATAAAATACAAACATGTTTCTTTAATAAGTTTTTATCAAATCGATTTTTGAGGAATTACTCATTTGGAACTCTAGAACTATTAGGTTTTATATATGAATTAGACAACAGTACATATTAGTTAGGAGAGCTATGAAAATATAATTCGAGTAAGAAGTTGTGGACTATTTATTAATGTATTTATCGTGTTTGGAGATATTAAAATATAAATGTTATATAACACTGGACAACAAAATTTCAAAATTTTTGCGACTGAGATGAAAGTACCCAATTCTGAATGATTTCAAAGTGCTAAACACGAATATCACCTTAAAAATGTAAGTTAGCTCTTGTTTTTGAGTTACGGTCGTTTTTTTTTATTGCATAGAATACGGCGAAATGCATGGGCGCACAAACCCAAAATTAATTAAAGTCAATTTTTTTACAGACACCCTCCAATTTTGCTCATACAGGTTTTATTTTATATTTTTAAACATGGGGGTGGGAAGAGATGATAACTTTCAAAGATTTGGCACCATATTCCAGCTAAATACGCAACAATTGTCTCACTTCGAGAGGTGCAGAAAAAAATAACAATACATTCCTCACATTTTTTCCATGGTTTTTTTTTAGAAGCTGTAGCTATTTAGAAAGACGCAGGGCTATTATCCTCATTAAAACTTAAAAAAAAATATTGGGAGACTTTTTAGAAAATTTAGTCCTTTGTTGTGTTGGACCGGACGCAGAGTAGAAGGAATGTTAGGCTACTTAACTTTTATTTTTTTCTAAATAACACCTCATTTAACTGAGAGATGATGCAGAAATAACAGTCATTAATCTGATTTTTTGGTTCCCTCCTAATCGTAAAATGACATTCCCTGTATTTTCCCATAAAACGGCATTCGTTTTTTTTTCCAGCGTCAGGCATTATCTTTTTTCCCAGATAAAGTCAAAGGAAAAAATTTTTTACACAAGTCTAACTACATAGTGAGGAACCCAAAATTTTTCCTGGCCCTCCTATTTTGTAACCAAAATACAATGATAAGCTTTCTTAACTTTTGCAGTGATGCTCTTTTTTTTTCGTGCAGAAAATTGCACTTTGCCGCAAATATAACAGAAGTTATTAGCGCTATTAATGCATTTACAAGGCATTACCAGTTAGAGTTTATCACTAACACTAATTTTTGATATTCTACAGCTTCTAAAAAAACCCCAAGTGCGAAATACAAAGAACTTATTGCTCTTTATTCTGCCCCCTCTTGACATGAGAACAATGAAGAGCTTAGTGGAAGACGTGCTAAGTGAAAAAAAGGTGAAAAACGGATAATGAGCTTCAAGTTTTTAGTTTGAACTTTTCTCATTCACAAAATCACATTTTTTTGCATGATATTTTAGTTTGGTTCTTAAAATGCTTGTTGGCTTTTGGCTTAGCCGTAATTTTTTAAAACTATTTACAAAACCGCTTACACCTCATGCACTTGCACGTTTCTTCCTCCAAGTGACATTACGACTTTTTTAGGTAAATTTGATCCATAAACGTTTCATAATTTCTGTACAAACCTTCCGATTTTCAAAATTCTTTTTCTGTTTGGAAAAATAGGACTTCACAGATATTTTTTTATACTTATTAATCGTTTGCCTGCCCGGGCCATTTTTTTGTCCGTCCGTCCATATCCCTTTCAATTTCCGATCCAAAGTTCCTGATTTTGAAAATTTTTTTTTTGGGTTCGAAAGTAAAAAAATTAGATGACTACAATGTATAGTGTTTGTCACCTGCCTGTACGTCTGCTTTTTTTGTTTCTGTCCTTTACGTCCTACTCCCCCCCCCCCCCCCCAACTTCCTTTGTACCCGTCCAAATTTTTTTAAAGTTATTATTTTCAATTCCCTAATAAAAAAATATAAGCTAATAAAATTATTGCGATAGGGGTAAATTAATCCAAAATAAAGTTTTTTGTGCTTTCTACCGTTTTGGAGGGTGCTCATTCTAAAAAATTGGGGTTTTTTTTTTACATTGATCCGTCTGTTGAAACTACTTTACAGTTTAAAATAAAGAGCTACGGATTCAAAATTTTGTCACGGTTCCTATCCTGTTAACAGTATAATAAGGTTTTTGAAAAAAATTCCGCATGCCAATAGAAGTGCTAAAACTTTTTTTTTTTAAAGGTATTCTGAACAACGAAATAATAAGATTAAATTTGATACCGTTTCCTGTACTTTGTCGATAAATAAGTTTCTAAATATTGTGCATGTCAAGGAGTAGCTGCATAAATTTTTAGGTTTTAAAGTTATTAAAAATATTTATAATATATTATAACTTTTAAATGAGCGATTGATATATAGTGTTTTCACATCCCTATTATTTTAAAATATCATCACCTATCTTATACTTTTTGTCCGTCCTATCCTATAAAAAGGATTTCTTTGAGTTTTAAGTTAAAAGAAAGTAGGTTATATAAGTTTTATAGAAATTCTTGCTTAATGTTAGATGAGTAAGTTTTTAATTAAAAATATTTTAAAAAAATACCATTATCACTGAATTATAAAACTAAATACTTTCGCAGAATAATAAGAAATCACTTAATAAAAAAGTAACAAAAAGATCGTAAAAGAACACAAATGCATTTGAATTTAATAAATATTAAATTTAAAAGACTTATAAAAATAGATTTTATAACAAGATCCAAGTTTTCGCAAATAATTTTTTAAATAGTTTTTAATAAGAATTTAAACGAAAAAAAACTTTGTATTAAAAAAAAAAAAAATTGTAGGCAAAAAACCCCCAAATTATTTACGTTTTTTTTTTCCCTTTTTTAATTAATTTAATAAATTTTTAAGAAAATTTTAATTTTTCATTTCACAACGGTTGAACATGCGTTTTAAAAATTTTTTTTTTTTAAAACGTGTGATAGTTTTTTTTAAAGTCACGTATTTTAATAAATATTAAAACTTATAAGTTTTTACTTTGTCCTTTTTTTTTTAACTAAATTTAAATTATAAAAATATTTTATTTTTTTACATAAAAAAGAAAATATTTTTGATTAAAAATTTTTGTATTTACCTAAAAATTTTTTATTCACCCCTTTTTAAAAGAAAAAATTTTGCTTTCCCCCTTCCCTTTTTTTAAATTCCTTTTTTAATAAACTTTAGGAGTTTAGGAATTCCCAAAAAAGGGGGGCGTTTCGATAGCTTTAGAGATCAAACGAAAAATTTGGTTTTAAAAAACGTTTTTTTTTCCCCATAATTCTTTTTTTTTAAACAAACCAGATGTTTTTTTGGAATGTTGGGGTGCAATTTTTTTTTTAACCAAACTGAAAACCCTTCCATCTCCATAGAGCAGGTGCAACTTTTTTTTAAAATTAAACCCAAAATCTTTCCTGCTAAATTTCTATGTTTTTTTTACAAAAAAATTCCGACGACATTTTATGAAATTTTTAAAACCCTTTTTAATCCTTTTAAAATTTAAAAAATCAAAATACATTTTTTTTTTCCAAATTTTTAAAAATGCCACTCAAAACCCAGTTTTTTTTGCAATATAAAATTTTAAATTTTAATTTTATTTATTTTAATAATTAAAGTTTAAATTTGGAAATAAATTTAAAAAACCTTTTGTTTTTAATTCCCCTTTTTTAAAACCCAAAAAGAACCAGTTTTTTGCTATTAATGCAAAACGAAAGTCCCCGAAAAATTTTCCCCCAAACCCTGTCCCCTTTGCACGTTTTTTCCACTAAAAAGATCGTTCCGGAATCGGGGGATTTTCGGGGGAAAAAACATGCCCAAGGATCCTTAGCAAAAGTTCCCTTTCCTTGAAAAATTTGGGGAAAAAAGCGTGCACCTACCAACTTCGTAAATTTCAAAAATAAAACGAAATCGAAATTTTTTTTAAAAAAAATTAAACTGTTAGGTTTAAAGCAGGTAAAAACTGATTATTGACCCAAAAATCTCAAATTTTTTAAAAATGGGCACTTTTGCACGTTTCTTTTCCCCTCAGCTCTTCCCTTTTGGTTTTCTTAGAAGGGTTTAAGAGGCTAATATGGTTGCAAAAACCCCTTTAAAAATTTAAACTTTCCTCCCACCCCCCCATTTTTGATAAAATTTTAAAAAAAAACCTTTTAGACAAAAATTAGGGGGGTTTTCTGTAAAAAAAAAATTGATTTTTAAATTTAATTTTTTCTTTTTGGGGATTCCCCTGCATTTCGCCCCATTCTTGTAAAGGAAAAAAAAGACCGTAACTCAAAAAAAAGAGCTAACTTTCATTTTTTAAGGGTTTTATTTTTTTGTTTTAACACGTTGAAAAACTTCAAAAATTGGGGACTTTCATTCAGTCGCATTTTTACTTTACCAGTGTAAAACTAAAATGTTTTTTGGATTTAAAAAGGATCCGAAAATTCGAAAAATGTTAAAAGAAATTTTCAAAGCGAACACTTTCGTTTTAAGAAACCCCCTTTTTTGATATTTGGGGAAAATTTTTTCTAAAAGCTATTTTTTTTGCAACACAGTTAAAAATCGCAGAAACGATCCAAAGCACCCAAAAAAGTGTAAAAAATAAATTTCCTTTTTAAAACAAATAAAGATCTAAAACCACCCCTTTTTAAAAATTCTTTCCCCTCAGCTTTTGCGTCCACCTAAAGTTGGGGGTTCCAATCCCCTTTGCTGGATGGCCCGATGTCGCAGCAAAAGCAGCATCAGAGACAGCACCTTTGCCTTTTTCCATGGCCTGAAAAAAGCTCATTGATCATCGGTAAAAATAAAATTTCAAAATTTTAAAACTGAAATAAAATTTAATTTTTTTGGGACTGTAAACCCGGGATAAGTAAATTTTCTTTAAAAATTTAAAGTTACACCAGTTTACGTTTTTTTTTTAAAATTCTAAATTTAAAAATAAGCTGGGTAAATATTATTTTAAACATTTTCCCCGGGAAGGGGTTTTGTGGCGTAAATTTGATATCGACACAGCAATATAACCCAGAAAAAATTTCTTAAACCCAAAACTGCCGTATGGGACGAAAAAAGACATGAAATTTTTTTTCCTTTTTTCGAAATTTTCAAACTTTAGTGCAATTTTAAATTTTTGATTGGATGTTAAATTATTGAGTGGTTTTTAAAAAAGTGATCCAATTTTCAATTTTTTTTATTAACTGCCACGGACATTCACTAATAAAGGAAGAATTACTGTGACGTCACACTTCCGTCCGGTTCGGGTTTTCTTTTTTTTTTTAAAGGGGGGGAAAAGAAATCTGTTTGAATCGAAAAAGTATAGTCGGCCCAGCCCCAAATAGGTTTTTCGTACTTTTTTTTTCGGAAAAAAAACGAAAATTTTGACCCTTGGGCGGAAAACCCTGACTCACCCAGAGCTATTTTTTTCCTTAAAATTGAGTTTGACCGTGGGGACTGCAAATGTACTCTTTCCCCGGGAGGGATAGTTTCTAAAATTTTTTAAAATTCGGGAAAAAAGTGGTTTTTCAACGATATATTTCCAATTTAAACCCTTTTATTGTTTTTTTCCCTTTGCTTGTATAAAAACTAAACCTATTAAGGGGAAAGCAAACCCGAGTAAGCAATGACAAGTGCTTTTCCCAAGGAAAATCTGAACCAAATATGGGATCGAGACTGAACCCAAAAATATTTCCTTTGGGATAAACCCCCTTTGAAACAAAAAGTTTGTATACCCGCTTTGTAAAATTTTATATTTTTTTAAAGTTATCTCACAAGCTTTGGGCCCTTTTTCGTCTACTATATATAAAATATCTACTTTAATGTGATAAATGGTCAGTTTTTACAAAGTTTGGGAAAGAGTTTTTATTTTTTTCAATTTTGACTTGTAGATTTTCGTACAAATTTTTTAAAAAAAAAAAACTTTGACAGAGGATTTATGAAATGGAATTTTTAACAGTTTCACACCCCTTTGAAAAAAAAAGGGGGGGGTCAGTGCCTGGTTTTAAAAATAAAAAAAAAAATTTTTTTAGTGAGAACTTTTTTTATATGCAAATTTTTTAGCCAAATTATCATGTAGGGGGCCCCCCTTTCACAAATTGACCTAGTTTAAATAAAAAACTAACGTGGACCCAAAAGCGAAATTAAAACTTGAGCTTATGTTCTAGATCTAATGCTTTTTTATAAGCTAATTAAAAAGAAATTTTAAACTTAAATTTTCCAAACGTAATTATAAAATTATAACTTAAAATTTCAAGCGTAATTATAAACTTGGAAAATTTCCCAAAAATAAATTTTTTGCCCATACTCTCGAAAGCTCACTATTTTTTCGTAAAAAGGAAAAGCGTGCCCAATTTTAAACTTTGTGAAAAAGGCTTTTTTTTCTACAGTTGATGCACATTATTTGAGTTTAAAATTTTCCCCTTTTTGAAAAACTGCCGAAAGGACCCGAAAAACTTTTGCACCAGTACTGTTTTTTACTTATACATTTGCAAGTTTTTTAGAAATAGAACTAACTTATATGTTAACCCTTTAAAAAGCAACTAAAATTTTTAAAATTTAAAATGTAATTTTTTTGTTAAATTTTTCCGGATGGGGATTTAAAACTTTTACTAAAATTTCCCCTTTCCCAGACGCATAAATAAATTTTCGCGAAAAAAAAATTAGTTGATATTTGGGGCCCAAAATAAAGTTGTTTTGTAAATTTCCCTTTTTTTAGAAAAATAATTTTGACCTATTTATTTGGCTCCTGAATATGTTTACCAACCCATCTTATAGGGCGGGAAAAAAAAAAGACTTAAAAAAAATTTCGGGTTTTTTTCAAATAGTAACTAAAATTTTTTTGTAACAACGTTGCAAAAAAATTTTAATTTTTATATCATAATTTTATTCATAAATCGGTTTTCAAAAATTTTCAGTGCCGAAAAATAGTTTCTTTCGGCACTATGGGGGGGTAAAAATAAATTAAAATTAAACTGATTTGGGAAAAAACAAAATGATGTTCCCTGAAATATCCAGGAAAACCAAATGATTTTCATGAAAGTCACTTATTTTTTTATTGGTTTTATTCTGTTTTCATTTTTTAAAAATCTTTTCCCTGAAAAACTACAAGTTTCTAAAAAAAATTTTAAAAAAAATTAAAAAAAGACAAAAGTAAAACACCCCTTTTTACGCCAAAAAAATACTTTTTTTTTAAAATCATATTTTATAAAGGGGGAAAAATTTGATTCCAAAATTTGAAAATTTTTCAAAAACTTTTCTTTTTTCTACTTTTGCCCTTTTTTTGAAAAATCGCCCTGGAAATAAAAAGAAAAGTCCCAAAGAAAACACTCATTTGGGAGAAATACTTTTTTTGCAACCCTTTTTTAAAAAAAAAATAGTGGGGCCCAAAAAATACTTTATTTAAACCCCTTTCCATTATTTCACACGACCTACTGGGCCCCGTGAAATAAAAGCCCCCTCGCTTAATAAATATTTTTTTTTGGCACTAGTTTTTTCCTTTAAAAAACCCAAATTAAAATGAAGTCTTTTTAGACGAAAAAGCCCATCGTTTTTCCCTTCAGGGTTTAAAAATTTTCATTTTGGGTTTGGGTTTTGTTTTTGTTTTAAAAGGGGGTTTTTTTTAAAAAATGCGTTTATGTGTGAAAACCTTTTCTTAATTCCGGTTTTAAAGTTTTTAATGTTTTTTTTTGACAGAAAATTTTCTAAAGGAAAAATTAAAACACACA
>JAFNEN010003765.1:0-10212 GCA_019343175.1 Oedothorax gibbosus
TTTAATCGAATTAAAAAAAAAACCCCGAATTGTCCCCGTTTTTTTAAAAAAAGCTTACTTTTAAAAAGAAAAATTTGGGGAATTGTTTTAAAAATTTTTGGGTATAAGCAAAGGGAAAAAAACAAAAAACAAAGACACGTAATTTTGAACCCCCAAAAAACCCGCAAAAAACCCCCAAAATTATACAGCCCCACTTTGGGGTTTCCTTTCCCTCCGTTATTCCTCATCCTTTCTTTTTTTCCGACGGTTTTTGGTTGATTTTTGGGGTTTTGAACTAGAACGTTTTAGTTACCAAAAGGGAGGGGAATTTTAAGGGGTACGGGGGGAAAAAAATCCCGCCCCAAATTTTTTTAAAAATTTCCCGAATAAAATTTTTAAAGCAAGCTCTGGGGGAAGTTTTGGGGTTGTGGGAAAAAGGGAAAAAACGAAAAAATTTTACGGGAGTGCGGCGCGGGGCCCCCCCTTACCCCTTCACCCCAAACCCCCCCAAAAAGGGGGTTTAATTGTGCGGGGAAAAAAAATTGGGGAAAAAAACCCCCGCTTAAAAATTTGGGAAAAATGTCCCCCCAAGGGCTCTGAAACCCAAAGGGTCAAAAAAAAAACTGGGGGAAAAAAAAAAATTATGATAAAAAAAAAAAAACTTTTTTTAAAGAAAAAATATAAAAAAAAACAAAAAAAAAATGGACAGAACATTTTTCAAAAAAAATATGCCGTAAAGCATCCAAAAAAAATAAAAAAAAAAACGGGGGCGAGTTGCCCCCCGCTAGTCAAAATCCCCAAACTGGGTGTGATGTATGGTCCTAGGCCCCCTTTTAAAAAACTTTTTAACAATAGGGGCATAGTCTGAAAAATTTTTCGGGGGTTGTATATGTGCTGTTCGGAAAATGAGGTGTTTTAGTTGTTGAAGCAGGAGGATGGCAGTTTTCTATGGGTGTCAACCCCCAAAGGGTTTTTTTGTAGTAGGGGGTTCCTAAAAAACCCCAAGGGGGTTTTTTAAATAATTCTACGTTTGGCTTTTTTTCTAAAAAATTTTTTGGGGTTTTTTTCTGTGTTTTCCCCTTGGACTGCAGCCCAAAACCCGGGGGGATACAGCAGAACTGGACTAATCTTTTTCTTGTAGAGCGTGAGCTTATTTTAAGTGTCATGGTGGAGTTTTTTGGCCAAAAAAAAGGGGGGTTTTAAATAATACTGGCCCCGTAGCTTTACCAAATTTTGTTTTATGTTTTCACGGGTTTAATTTCTGTCATCTAAAGAAAAACCCCCGGAGGTTTTTTGGGGTTTTTTTGTTTTTTAAAAAGTCTGTGCCCAAAAATCTCAAGGGTGGGTAAAAATTTCTGCGTATTTTGGTCTCCTGAATGGGGACTGTTCACCCTTTTTTCCCCCTTTTTAAACAAATTTTTTCCCCCAAATTTCCCCCACCATTTTTTGGACGGGGGGTTAAAAGCTTTTTGGGGGGAATGAAAAGTCCCCTGTTTAGTTTTTGGGAAGTAGGCTGGGGTCGTCGCAAACTGGGCTGTGATGCAAAATTTTCAAAAGGGGGGGGAAATCTTTTAGTAAAGTTTTAAAAGTGTGGGGCCCGAATGCCCCCTTTTTGGGGGTTTTCCCGCCCCCTGATGTTGGGGACAGTGGAAAAATGGGGTTTTTAAAAACTGACCGGGAAAGGGGAAATTTTTTTGGGGTTTTTTTTAAAAAAAAATTTTGTGAGTAAAAATTTTAGGGTTTTGGGGAATTTTTTGTGTAATGATTTTTCTGTTTAAAACCCTCATGCCATAAACTTTTAAAAACTTTCTCCACGCCCCGAAAAAACCCCCCCCATCGTTTTCCCTTTTTTGGTTAAAAAACCCCTTTTCCCAAAAAATTTTAACCTTTTTGTGAACCTGATGGGGCTGTGGAGTGTTTCCCCTCCCCAAACCCCCTTGGTTTTGGGGGGGATGATGTTGTTTTTCGTTGATGAAGTGTTTTTAGTGATGTTTTAAAAAAATTTTTCGAAAAATTTTTTGCCAAACAAGGCAAGAGGCTTTCGGGGGTTTTGGGGTTTTTTGGGGTTTTTAGTGGGGGGTTTTTTTTTCCCCCCTTTTGGAAAAGGGGGAAAAATGGGGCCCCCTTTTCCATTTGCTGGGGAAAATAGTGTAAAAACCCCCGGGGGGGGGGTTGAAAAATTTTGGGGGAATGTGGACTATGACCATGTTGTCCCCCCCTTTTTTTATGGCAGTGTTTGAGATTTGGCAAACAAAGCCTTCTTTGGGTCGAGTGTTTTTATGATTTTTTTTATCTCCCCCGGTTAGTGTGGGTGATAGGGGTGGTGGGCTCAATTGCTAAGTAGGGTTTTTTTCTTTTTTGTAATACTATTTTAAACCCCCCCCTTTAAGGGAAAAATTGGGGCTGATGTGGTTTAGAAGGGGTTTGGGTAGGGGGGGAAGCTAGAAAAACTCCAAAAACCTTGTTCAGTTGAGATGAGTGAGGGTTGGTTTTCCCTTTAGAGGACCCCCCAAATTTTTTGGGGGGGGGATTTTTAGGGCTTTCGGGGCCCCCTTTTCAAACTGTGTTTTTGGTTTGGAGAGCTCATAACTGTGTCTTTTTCCCCTTTAGCTTTTTTTGGGGTTTTTTGTTTTTGGTTTTTTAATTCTTTTGCAGGCTTTGTTCCATCGCTTTTTTTGGGGGGGGTGTTGGGGGGTTTTTTTTTACTCCTTTCTAAGTTTTTTCTTTCCCCCCTAATCTTTTCTCTGATGTAGGGGGGAAGCCCCCTTTCAGTGTTTTTTTTTGGGTTTTTGAAAAAAGGGGGGGCTAGTCTTGTTTGAGTTTTTGGTGAAAAGGGGGTTTTTTTTGGCATTTTCAATAGATCTGTAGTGGTCATGGGGTTAAAAGGGTTTGGGAAAAATTTTTTTTTTTTTTCCTGAATTTGTGGGGGAAAAGTTTCCCCCGTTTTTCCCTTTTACCCCCAAATCTCCAGGGGGTTTGGGGGAGGCCATAAAAAGTTAAAAAAACACTGGGGGGGTGGGGGGGAAAAAAGGCTGTCGTGAAAAATTTAAGATGAAAAGGGATGTGGGGAATGCCCCTTAAAAGGGGGCCCTTTTGTCCCCAAAATGTCTGGTCTATGGTCGAAAATAGCTGGGGGAAAAGGGGGTTGGGGTTTTTTTCCCGGGGGAGCCAGAGTTACCCCCGGTCTTAAAAAAAAATTTTTTTTTAAAATACCTTTTGGGGTTTTTTTTTGGGCCCCTAAAAATTCCAATGGGGGTTTTTTTGCATTTTGGGGTTTTCCCGCAAGAAAGTTGGTTTTGGGGCCCCAAAATTATGAGAGCAGCAAGACGCTGTTTAATAATTTTTTAGTTCGGCGGTTTTTAGATGAGATAAAAAGCACTTTTCCCAAAATTTTTTGTTCTCCATAAATACCCGCGCACGCCTCAATGGAATTAACTGGGGAAGAATGTACTCAGTACATTTAAAATTTTCTTACCCCTAAATGGCCCACACCCCCTCTGTTTTGGAGCGGGCTTCCTAAACGTGGGAGGGGTTTAAAAGGGGAAAAAAGCCTCGTACCTGGTCTTTAAAGGGTGTCCGTTTAAAAAAAAAGATGTCGATGTTTTGATCTTGATGAATCCTTCAACTCGTGTATCGCCTTTTTAAAACCATTAAGGTTGGCAAAGCGAATTTTGTAAAAATTTGGGGGGGTTTTATTTTTTTTTTTTGGGGGGGTTTTGGGGTTTTATTTTTTATAATTACACATTTTGATTAGCTCCTCAAAGAACCAAAAAATTTTTTAAACCCCTTTTTCCAAAATTTTCCAAAATTGGGGTGCCCTTTAAAATGTGTAGCAGCTTTTTTAAAAACGGGGGTTTTGGACCGTTTTAATTTTAAATTTTTAAAAAGGAAAAAACTGAAAAATCTCGGGGGGTTTTTAAATAAAAATTCCCCCCTTTTTATGAGCATTAATTTTCTGTTTGGGGGTGTTTTTTGGGTTTTCCCCCGGGTTTTTGTTGTTGTGAGTTTTGGTTTGTGACTTGTGTTCCCCCCCATTGTTTTTTTGGAGTGTGGGGGATGTTTTTGTGGGAAGATGGGGGGCCGGCCACTGCGGGGTTTTTAAAAGCTAAAGTCGGTCCTGACGGGAAAAGGGGCCCCTTTTTTAAAATTGGGGCTAGCCCCGTTAACTTTTTTTTTGGGGGCCGTTTTTAGTAACGGTTTACGTGTTTTTTTTTTGGGCCCCGGGGGTTTTTTGGTTGGTATGTTTTTTTTGGGGAAATTTTTTGGGGCCTTTTTCCCCCGCAAAAGGGTCTTTGAAAAAAACCCCCGTATTTTGGGTGTGTGGTCCCCCCCCCAAAAAAAAACGCATTTGGGCGACTAATGCCCCCCTTTTTGGGGGAATCCACGGTCAGATGCCCCTTCCCCCCGGCATTTAACCACCTAGGGGGGTTTTTTAACGCCTGATTGTGCATACCGTACCTTTGGGGGATCGAGGGGATTTTGGGGGGTTTCCCTTTGATTTTTTGTAGCTGCTAATTTTGGGGGCCCTTTAAAGGGACAAAAATTTTGGCCCCTTTTTTTTAAAATTTTTTTTTGTCTGTTTTTTGTTCAGAAGCTCTTAAATAGAGGGAATGAAGTTTTTCCCCTCCTTTTAATTAAAGGGGAAAATACTGAAAAAAAGTTTTTTGATTCAAAAACCCAGTTTTTCATTTTTACCCTTTAAAATTGGCCGCGCCTAAATGGGGGGGAAAAACCTCCCCCAAAACCACCTTGAGGGGGCGCCCCTTTTTTTAAATTTAAAATAAATTTTGGGGGGGCTCCCTTTTTGCCAAATGTGAGAAAAATAACCTATATCTGTCCCGTTGGGGATTTTTTTCGTTCCAAAATGCCCCCCTGGTTTTTCCAGGGGGAAATTTTCTTAAGCCCCCCTCCTTAAAAGATTTTGGCCCCGTTCTTTCCATTTTAAAATTCTGATTAGTGAGCCCCAATTGGTGGAATCTAATTTTCCCCTTTTGGGGGGAATTCTAAAAAAGGGCTCCAGGGCCCCTTTTTGGCCCTTTTTTCCTGCGGGGTTGCCCTTTTTAGCCCCTTTTAAAATTATTCGCCGTTTAAAAAGCCCGGGGGGTAACGCTTTCCCGGGGGGCTTTTTAAACTCTTCGAAGATTTTTTTAAACCCCCTCACTCTTCGGGCCCTATGCTCTTTCCAATTTCTCCAAATTTGTTCTAAGGAAAACCCCCTTTTTTTATCTTCTCAAAAAACCTTTCACGGCCCTGGGTTAACATCTCTTTTTTAAAAATTTCCCCCTTTTTAAACCCGACAAAACTCATACATCCGGTCCCTACCCTCCCTGGTTCAGTCCCTATTGAGCCTTATCAAAAAAGGGGATTTTAATCTTTAAAATTTTAAGGGGGAAAAAACCCCCCCGAGAGAAAAAAAGCGGCCCCGGGGGGGTAGTTAAACCGCTACGAAAAAAAACCCCCCCCCCTGTGAAACACCTAACCCCTTTCCCCCCCCTGAAATGGAAACATCCCTAGTCGCCCATGGGGCGGGAGTGCCCCCGGGGCCCCCTTTGGGTGTTGGGATTTTTTTTCAATTGTTTGTGTATGTTTCCGTTAAATATGTGTTTGGGAAATTTTGGGGGGGCCAACCCTTTAAAAGGGGAAAAAAGTGCGGTTTCAGTCAACACGGCGTTTCAGCACGCAAACACTGAGAGAGGCTCCCCCTAAGTACCGGGGGGGGCCCCCGTAGAGGGGAGAGGCCCAAAACCCCCCTAAATTTAGGGTCTTCGCTTACCCCAAAACCCCCGGAAAAAAAAGGGGGGTTTTTTTGAAATAAGAAAAAAAACAAAAAACACTCGGGGTGTAGTGGGTAAACCACCCAGGGTTTGCCCCCCCTTTGATATCAGGGGCCCCCAAGTATAGGGCCCAAACCCCCAATGGCTTTTATAAAATTAAGATAAAAAAAGATGAATTTTAAAAAGGGAAATCAGGATCGTCGGCGAACGTCTACTTTACGGCCCCTTTTCGGTAAAAAAAACCCCCCGGTTTTCAGCTCGCCATTTTCCCCCCCCGTAAGAGTAGGGTTTGGGGTTTGTCAAAATTTTTGAGCGGTCGAAGTCGAAAGGGGGCCCCCAACGAAGTGAATAATTTAAAAGTGGGTTTTTTCTCGATGGGGGCCCCCAAATTTTTAAACCCTAAATTTTTGGGGTACCCTTTTTAAAAAAAAAAAATTTAGGGATCCCCCAAAAAATATTATTTTATTTTTTTTTTCCCCGGGGGAGTTTTAAATTCATCCTAAATAAATGTTTTAATTTTAAAAAAAATTTTTTTATTACTTTTAAAACTCCCCTTTTTCACCAAGGGGGGCTTCGTGGGGGTTTTTGGGGAGAGTTTCACAAAATGGTTTGGGGTTTTTGGCCCCAAAAAATCGCAGCACCTCTAGGGGGAAAAAAACCCTTTTGGTTTTGGCCCAAATTTGGGGGTTTCGGTTTTTTTTAAAAAAATTTTTAAAATAAATTTTAAAATTTTTTAAAAACGTTTCGTAAGTAAAAATATCAAATATTAAAAAAAATACGTTTGGACAAATAAAAAGGGGTGATGGGAGACATTAACGCTAAAAATAAAAAGTCATAATATTTTTTAAAAGACAGACTTTTCGTAAATTTAAAAAATCTAAAATTTTATAAAGGCCTTTTGAATTTTACAAAAAATTCAAAAAAAAAACCAGGGAAAGTTTTCCCCCTTTTGGGGTTTAAATTATCAAAAAATTTAAAATTAGCATAAGAATATAAAGAAAAAGAAATCCTTCAATTAAAAGGGGAACTTTTCGCAAAGGCAGCTTACCTGAAAGGGGTTTTTAAAAAAAAACATAATCGGTACTTTTCAGCAGACGACCCTTTCCTGGGGCCTAGGATATTCTTCTGCCATAATTTAAGATCTCTTCATTATTGGGTGCTTTAAAAAAGGGGAAATCGAAAATTTAATTTTATTTTTAAATATCCTAATTTTGCATCCGAACGTAAAAATTTTTTCCGTCATTTTGGGCCCTCAACGTATCGCAGCGCCTCTAGGGGAAAAAAACCTTGTCTCCGGTCGAATGTATGGATTTTCCCTAACGGGGGTGTAAAGGAGCTTTTTTTACTTTCAAATTTTGTTCCTAACTGTTAAACTTAAACCCTGCCTAAATGTTGCCATTCATTATAATAAAAAAATTTTCCCTTATAAAAAAAAAATATGGAATCTTTATTGTTAAAAAAAGGGGAAAGGAGAAAAGTTTTATTTAATAACTTTTTAAAATTTTTAAAATTATACAAACCAGTATTAAATTAAAAACTATTTTATTTTGTTTTAAATTTTTGCCGTTTTTACGATTTGTATATACAATTGAGCAATGGGAAAATAAGTTTAAAAAAGCTATTGGGATCAACTTAGTTCTTTAGCTAAAAATTTAAAATAAACAAATTTTTGGAACAGGGCCTTACCACGAGTTGCTCAGAAATTAACCACGGCGACAAGTTCTTTTTCCTACCCTCAGTTCCGATAACCGGTTTGGTGGGTACCGCGAGGACGTTTAGTTTTTCAGAAAAGGGGTTTGCTTTTTAAAAATTTCAATTTTTATAGTGTTTTAATTTTGGTTTCAAAAAATTGTATTATTTAAAAACAAAATTAAAAAAAGAACATTTAAATGTAGAACCCCAGCAAAATAAAAATTTTAATTTATAGTAAAAGCATAATCATTTTTTTTTTTGTACTTTTCAAAAACCAAAAAGGGAAAATATGCTTGGACCTTGAAAAAGGGTACAAATTTTATTTTTATTTATTAGTTCTATTTGGGTGTACTGAACCCTTATGAGGGGTGCTAGAAAGAAAACCCCCCCCCCCCCTTGGTTAAAATAAAGCTCACGGAGTCCAAAAAAAAGAAACCACCCATTTTATTGAGAATGAAAGGGATTTTTTTTTATCAAAAAAAAATTTTTTTAGTTTTAATAAGCGTTTATTATATAAATACTATGTAATGTCGATACTATCTTTTTTTACAGGCGTTGCAAGGGGCTACCCTGGGCAACGGTGATTTGTATACTATGTAAACTTTTATTTTCTTTTCCCAAACCCGCCCCCCTCTCTACTAGTCCCGCAACCCCTTAGGATGTTATAATTTCTTTTTTTTAAATAAATTTCTTTAAAATTGAAAATAAAAAAATTACCAGACATCGTAAACTTACAACAAGCACAGTGCAATTCCCCATTGGGGAATTCGGGTCATGTTTTTTTTTACTCGCACCGTGTGGCAAGATACCAAAATTTGCTGGCATTAATTTTACTGGAGTGATTTATAAAAATTTTTGTTGGTGTATTTAATTAAAATAGTTTGTTATGAATAAATAAGTACACCCTTTAAAAAATTTTTAGCAATTATTTTGTTTTAAATAAGAATTCTTACTTTTTTTAAACATTTTTTATTAACGTGGCGTTGTAAAATGCGAAAAAGTTTTATTTAAAACGCTTGATTCACTATCCGGGCCATTTGTACACTTTTTTGGGTGTTCTGAAAAAAACCTAAATTTTTGTACAGGGTTTTATACAAAAATTACTTCTCATTTTAAAATTTTTATAATTCCATTCCTTTTAAAACAAGTTCTTTTGAACGTAAATTTGCAATAAAAAATACAATACATCAATCTTCGAGACCCCGCCCGAAGAAAAAAAAAAATTAATAAAAACTCAAGAAGTTACTTTTGCTTTCATTTCAACCCTTTGAAGCATATATACATACATATATATCGTATAAGTTGAAAAGAAAGCCTGCTGAAATAATTTTACAAATATCAATTAAAAAAATTCACTATAGATTTCCCACTAGATCCAAGCGTTTTTTAAAAATGGTTTAGACAGTTTCTGAACTAGTCACAACTCACTTTCTACAAAAGGGTTTTTTTTTTTTAAAAAATTTTGAATTTTTGGGAAAATTTTGTTTTGGGAAAACTTTTTTTTTAAAAAATTTCCCCCCTTTACCCCCCCTTTTTTTGGGTTTTTTTTTTTTAAAAATTTAAATTTTTTTAAAAAAAAAATTAAAAAAAAAAAAAAAACCCCCCCCAAAAAAAAAATTTTTTTGGGGGGGGGGAAAAAAAAATTTTTTTTTTTTTTTTTTTTAAAAAAAAAAAAATTTTTTTTTTTGTAAAAAAAAAAAAAAAAAAGGTTTTTTTAAAAAATTTTTTAAAAAAATTTTTTTTTTTTTTTTTTTAAAAAGGGTTTTTAAAAAAAAAGGGGGGGTTTTTAAAAAATTTTGGTTAAAAAATTTTTTGGGGTTTTTTTTAAAAAACCTTTTTTTCCCTTTTTTTTTAAAAAATTCCCCCTTTTTTAAAAAAAATTAACCCAAAAAAAAAATTTTTTTAAAAAATTATCAATTTTTTTAAAAACCAAGGGGGGAAAAAAAAAATTTTTTTTCCCCCCAAAAAAAAAAATTTTTTTAATTTTTAAAAAAAAAAATTTTTTTTAAAAAAAATTTTTTTTAACTTTTTGGGGCCTTTTTTTTTTCCTTTTTTTTTTTAAAACTTTTTGGATTTTAAAAGTTTTGGTTTCCCCCCTTTTTCCCTCCCTTTTTTAAAAAAAAAACTTTTTTCCCCCTTTTTTTTTTAAAAGTTTTTTGGGGAATTTTAAAAAAACCCTTTTTTTTTTTTTTAAAAAAAATTTTTTTTTTTTTTTTTTTAAAAAAAAAAGGAAAAAAAAAGGCCAAACATGCGAAAAATTTTTTTTTAAAAATTTTTTAAAAAACAAGTTCCTAAAAAACCCCGGGGGGAAAATTGGGGGGAAATTTCCTTTTACACTAAAAAAAAAATTTAAAAAAAAAAAAAAATTTTTTTTTTTTTTAAAATAAAATTTTTTAACTTACATAAAATTTAGAAAAACAGTTTTTTATTACAATATCATACCTGAGGGGTTTAGGGTCCAATTTTTTTTTTTATTAGAAAGACATTTTTATTTGCAAACAAAATGGGGAAAAAGTTTTTTGAAAAAAACCTTTTTGGGGGGGGGGGGGGGGGGGGGGGGGGGGGGGGGGGGGGGGGGGAAACGCTCAAAAACCCAAATAGTCATAACACCAGGGGCCCCCAACTATATTGTTTATATTTTAAAGGATTTTGCAGCTGAAGGGTTCCTTTCTTTTTTAAACCCCTTTAAAACGGATTCTGCTACATTTGCGTCCCGGGTTTGGCCCTCGCCTAGCATGCTTTAAAAGGGCCCAGGTTCGGGGATCGC